>APFE031514311.1:123566-168114 GCA_000404065.3 Pinus taeda | reverse complement strand
GTATGAGTGGTTGGTTATGCCTTTTGGCTTGACCAATGCTCCTGCTACTTTCATGAGATTAATGAATGATGTACTCAAGCCTTTTCTTGATGATTTTTTTATTGTGTATCTGGATGACATTCTGATTTTTAGTGAAATGTGAGAAGAACACTTAAAGCATGTTAAGCAGACATTAGATGTTTTGAAAAGAGAAAAAATTTATGTTAAACTCTCCAAATGTGAGTTTGGCAAAACATCTCTAAATTATTTGGGTCATATAGTAGGGGGTGGTGAATTGAAAATAGATCCCTCTAAAGTAGTTGTCATTGTAAACTGGCCTAAACCCAAGTTTGCTACAAAAGTGAGAAGCTACTTAGGAGCAGCACAATTTTGGAGGAAGTTCATTTCTAACTTTTCCTCAATTGCAGCTCCCTTACATGCTTGACAGGATTGAACAAGGTGTTTCAGTGGGGAGGCAAACATCAAAAAGCCTTCGACACCTTGAAAGAAAAGATTAGTATGGCACCTGTACTAGCACTGCTTGATCTACAAAGACCGTTTGAAATCCAAACAGATGCCAATGACTATGCCATGGGAGCAGTGTTGACACAGCACGGTAAACCCATATGTTATCATTCTGAGACTTCTAATCCTGCAGTAGTTAACTATCCTACATATGATAAAGAATTGTATGCATTAGTTCAGAGTGTGAAAAAGTGGAAACAGTATTTAATGGGCAAAGAGACAGTAATACATACTGATCATCAGCCACTTCAATATCTACACTCCCAGACTAAGTTGCAACAATCAAGACACTATAGATGGATGGGTTTTCTACAATAGTTTCATTTAGTCATCAAATATAAAAAGGGCATACATAACAAAGTTGCAGACATGTTATCTAGACCCATTACAAATGCATCTACTATACTTATATATAATTCTGTACTACATGAAAGCTACATTGAACAATATGCTTAAGATATAGACTTCAAAGATGTATATGCAACTTTGATTCAAGGCAAAAAGGTAGAAGAATTGGACTATCATGTGAAGGACCGACTCTTATATCATTGTGGGAAACTCTGCATTACACAAACTGAGAGAGTAAAGATAATTAGAGAGGTGCACACTTCTCTAATATCAGGTCACTTTGGGGTAAGTAAAACAGTTGCACAGCTGCAAAGATTTTTCTATTGGCCGAAAATGAATGAGACAGTTTCTAGATATGTAAGAGGGTGTACTATGTGTGCTACAAGCAAGCCCAACAATAGAAAACTAGGCTTGTACACTCTTCTACCAGTTCCTTCTCACTCTTGGGAAAGTGTTTCCATGGATTTTGTTGGAGGACTGACTAAATCTAGGAAAGGTCATGATTATCTATATGTGGTTGGGGATAGGTTCAGCAAAATGTGTATTTTGATGCCTTGTAATAAACAGATTACAGTTGAACAAACTGCAAAATTATTCTTTGAACATGTATGGGTTCATTTTGGATTACCCACTTCTATTGTATCTGATTGAGACACCCGATTTGTGGGGAAGTTTTGGTCAAGTCTGTGGGAGCTGATGGACACCCAACTAAAGAAAAGCACAGCTTTTCATCCACAAACCGATGGTCAGACAGAAGTAGTTAATAGGACAGTGATCTAGTTAGTCAGGGGATATTGCAGCAAACATCCTAAGCTTTGGGATGAACATTTGTGTTATGTGCAGCATGCTTACAACAGAGCAAAACACTCTTCTACACAGAGATCTCCTTTTGAGACCTATTTTGGTTTCATACCAAGGTCTCCTTTGGATTTTGTCTTTGGTAAAGATACCACGGTTGATGGACACAGTGATGTGGACAAGGCGACTAGGTTTGTTGAACAGATCTAGGAGATCCACCATGCAGTACAGGAATAGCTGGAAAAGAGCCAACCCAAATACAAGGCTAGGCATGACAAGCATCAGATGGAGCATAGTTTTCAAGTTGGAGACTAGGTTTGGTTGTATATCAGTAAGGACAAGATGCAAGGTGAAGGTAGAAAGCTAAAGCCTATCAGGTATGGACCTTTTAGGATACTTGAGAAGATTGGTGAAAACGTTTTTCGCCTTGATCTACCAGCTTACACGCACATCTACTCAGTCGTAAATGGAGATTGCTTGAGATTTTTTTAACCTTCAATGATTGAGGATCCTGAAGAGCAAATTCAATTGCCTTCTATTAATGACCTGCCACTTGAATATCTTAATGAATTGCAGGAAGACACAGTCTTGGACAGGAAGGTAAGGGTGATGCGCATAGGAGATGTTGAGTACCTTCGAATTGGACTCAAAGGTTCAAAGCCGAGCAGTGCAAAGTGGATTGAGATTGGGCAAGTGAGACAACAGTACTCTCACTTAGTCGATGCTTGAAATAAAACCAACTTTTGGTGGTCCAAAATCTGTTCAGTGGGAAGGTCGTGATCTGAATTGAATCCATAAAGAAAGATGAACAGAGCCATGGCTGTACCAGGTGGGGACAAACTTCTAAAAATTCCAAAACAGCAATCAAAAACACCCTGAACTAGTGGCAATGGCAGCCAACATGGAACGACGAGGACCCCAATCAAAGCGCACTGACCGAGGCCCATGCAGACTGCGCGGGAGGCCGAACTAGCCCTTGGGAGCCCCGGATCGAGAAATAGAGGTGGATTTTGATGCGCGATTAGTGCTTAGCGCTAATCACGCATCGCTGGGAAAAAAAGGGCCAAAATGGAGAAGCGCCAAGCACTCAGACGAGTGGGGAGCTGGAGAACTGCGGGCGAAAAGTGAAAAGGCGCTAAAGGACAAGGCGGGACTCGCGCTTCGAAAAACTAGCAGTATTGATCGGGGTGCCCTCAAACGGTAAGCGGTTAAGGAGAAATTGGAGCAATCCCACTCAACGATCAATGCGTGGCAAGCGGAGGAGAGAGAAAATCGTCGTTGATCACGCGTTAACAGTTGAGCTAGTCAACTGCACGAGACGTGCATATGGCGTCGGATCTAGAGATCCTAGATCTAACGGCTGAGATCACGCCCGATGGAGAAAGCGGAATCGACGAGGGATTAAGCCTCAGTTTTTAAAGATTTGACGTCCGATTTGACTGCCAAGGTGGCGGAAGACTCATTCCACGACGTAATGGAAACACTGAACCGACGAAGCGAATTGGCGCAATTGCATGAGGACATGTGGCCACTCCTAGTGAGCAGATGATGACACCGAGCCAGGGAACTCCATGCGCAGCTGCAAAAGGCGATTTGACGGAGGCGGAAGAGGAATTGAACAGACATGGAAACAAATGGCTTAAAGCCATGAATAGAGACAAAATACACAGTCAGAGAGAGAGACAGAGGAACCAAAATTCCAAGAGGAGGACAGAACACAAGGGAAAAGACAGTGAAGCAAAAGCAGAAGAGGACAAAGGGCCGAGCTGACCAAAGGTAGTGTCGAGCACCAAAGAGCTTGAGGGATTCAAGCCATCCCATAGAGGATCTATCTGGACTGAGCACCACATTGGGCTCTTTCCATTGTAGACCAAAAGGTCACAGAGCTGGTAGGCCAACGAGTCTATGCACTCCAGTGGCTTGGGGAATCCAAGAACCACCCTGCCAAGAAAATCTGTTTCAGGTGACTCATATTGAGCTACTGCATTGTAATTCTCTGCTCAAGACACAATAAAAGAAGGCCGCCACTAAATCTGGACCGGAGATGTAGCCCTGGAGAATAGGGTGAACTCCTTATTAATTTCTTGTGTTCTTATATTTGCTTACTGTATTTCTTTGTTGTCTTTCCATTCAATTGTCTGTGTATTGGCAATCTGATCGATCTGTTGCTTAAATAACATAGACACACACACCAACATATGAGTTTGTAATACCTTCATTTAATAAATCTTTAACTGAGGTCACTCATAGGGTGATTAACAAATCATTCTCATCCTTTTAAAGCAAGTACAATGGTAGAAGCATTCATGGAAAAAAATCCAAAAGCTACATGGAATACTGAAGATAATTATAATTGACAAAGATTCAAATTTCATTAGAAATTTTTGGACTAGATAATTTTCTTACCTAGGTACTCAATTAGCTCACAACTCATCTTCCTATTCTCAATCTAACAAGAAAACTAAGATTGTGGATAAATTTTTAAAAGGATGTCTACATTTATTTACATTTGATAAATAAACATAATGGGTCAAATCGTGACCTTTAGAAAAATGGTTGTAAAACACATCCTTTATAATAGAATCCATGCTCCAAATAGATGAGACTTGAATCTGACAATTTGACAAGGTTTCTAGCTCACTGCAAGCCCCTTCAATTGGCCAAAGCCATCCATGGCCAAGAATTTTGACCCTTCAGAAAGGTTTCAGGGCACAAGGTTATCTGAAAAATGTAGCCAAGAGTTTCCTAAAGAAATATGATGTTTGGTTCATTTGCTTCAACAAGTCTCTTCAAAACTTGTTTTTTAGGGGGATAAGCGATACCCAGACAGTTGAAGGACATAATTTTTTGTTAGGTGACACCATAGAGGTTGGGCTTACTCTAAGGACACATTTGATTAAAAAATGCTTGCTAGCAACAATATTTGCATGGCCTTTATCCTTAAATTTGGAAAGAAAAGACCTCCTACCTCAGCTTTAGCCTTCGATAAGGGACAAATAAAACTATCCCAAGCCACAAACAATACCACTCTTCCAAGGGACCATGATCCAAGAATTAATATTGTATAAGATAACATCAGATCCATCATACTAAGATGAGGTCAAAACAAAAGAGGGCGATGTTAAGGATAAGTCTGCTAATGCATTTGGGCAAGGGCATATAGCTTAAACATAAAAGGAAGAGGAAATCGAGGAAGGGTTGCAAGAACAAGCTACACAGGAGACATCGGATACCATAGGAAAACATGTCTGAGATTGAGAAAAGGAAAAAAAATAATCATTAATAATAGGAATTGAGGAAGAATGTTGGGGGGGGGGGGGGGGCAATAACCAAGGTACCTTTGCATTCTGGAGCTGAATGAACTGAAGTTTGACTCAGAACCCACATTCATCCATTGATTTTCTTGTTTATCTTCGTCAATACCTTATGAGTTCAAACTAGATGAAGAGACCAACGACAACTAAGATTAGACCCCCTACTCATTACCTCGAACTCAAGTTGAATCTTTAGATCTATTCACCTTCTTGTGCAAGGAAAGTACAATATTTTGCAAAGTGCCCACGTTTATGGAACCTCTTGCATCTGAAAGGAACTCCTTCATAGCCCAACTCTAGGGGAGCAGCCTCATGGCCATATTAATTGCACCAGGAAACCCACCACAAAGATGCACATTAATTAAAATTCGAGCCATGAACATATCACCAGTGGTGAGATAAAAGGAGTCATGCTCTAAGTAACCCCTAGAAGATTACCAACATCTCAAAATATAATCTCATACCACAAATTGGTAGGGAGGCCCATAATTCAAACGCAAAGCGGAATTATGTTTGTCTGCTCGTGTCTTGCTTAAAAATGGGGGGAACAAGGTTTGATGACAATAGGCGTAGAGTCAATTTCCAACATCCTACTTGTGACTTGCTTTGCATCATATTCATCCTATAAGATAAGATGATCCCATCCTTTAGCTAGAACCCCAATAGTCATAATATTTTTTAACAAAGGGTGCACTGCAAACTCTCCCCATTCTTTAAGAAAAGGCATGTCGAATTTCTAACCTTGAATCCTACCAACTAGAGACATCCAACTTAAGGCTTCCACCTATTAGATTGCCACATCTGCTCCTAGGGATAAAGACATCATCATGTCTTTGGTATGTTTAATAAAATGATCCTTCTTCATTTTACCCTATCATATGCATTTTTCCTTGCTAGAAAAGTCTTCGTCCTGCATATATATGGCATCCCTACCTATAGGGAGTGCTTCATGACCATTATTGAAAGACCTCTCGTCCTTCGCTAAAGACACCAGATCCCTCAAGAAGCAGCTCGTTGAGGGCAGGTCCATGCGAAAAAGGGGAAGAGAACATGGTGAGGAAATAATGGGGAAGAGGAAATCCACACTAAACCTTGGCCCTCTAAAACATTGGTATTGTAGTTAAGTTATAACCTGAGTATAAAATCTCAAACACCAAGGGGTCGGTTGAAACCCTTGGAAACTAACGGTTTCGAAGGAGGCTCCCCACCACCCAAAATACAAACAGGAGAAAGAGTGGCATTAGCGAATGACACCTTGCTACTAGATGTAGGAAGCCTTGGATTTTCGTGGTGCAGAGGAGCATGAAGGTACAAATCTGGTCTCCTCAACTAAGAAAAGAGCATATCCACCATGAACCTTGTGATCTAAATGGGGCAACTGGGACCGTATGACCTAGTTTTCTGACATGCCTTACTCATAGTTAAAAAGATCCTCACCTCCCATGGTCGAGGGACAAATCCATACTAGTTCAGATAAACAATACCCAACAAAGAGCCACCTGTATATAAACCTTTACCTAACTAGAGTAGTCAATTAAAACCTCCAAACTATCACAGAATTAGAGGAGTCGAGGGAATGCAAAAGAAAAATAATAAAGGGGAATTGGTTCCGAGAAGAGTTACATGAACACCTTCAAGTAAACCACATATATAATATCTGAAATCACGGGGAATTCTTCCCAAACCGTCAAACTGTCATTGCCGACCTCCGCAGAGCTCCACCCAAAACCTAGCCCCTTTGTTTCTCTTCTTCCCACAATCAAATATGAGATAATAATAATCATTAATATAACGTATTAAATTGATGAGAAGTACAATGTCACATGACTTATAAATATTTGTTCGAAAAGAAGTCCCATGTGAACAATTGTGCGTCTTGAGATATAAGCCTACTTCTATTTATTATCATATAATATATATTTATATGATATATTTAATATTGTAATAAAACACACTCATAAGTGATGTTATTAGTTTCATTGGACTTTTGTTTTTACTCAAAGTATATATATATATATATATTAGTTTGACATTTTAGCAAATTTAATATTATTTTTGAATTTATCAATGTTCAAATTATTAGTTAAAACATTGTGATAAAACATAATTAACTCTGGTAGAGAATAAATTATTTTAGTTAATTGTTAGTGATATAAATTAATTGAAAAAAAAAAACAAATTTATTACTCTCTACTTTGAAGGTGTACATGGCACATAACACGCGCATGAATGCAGTTGAGGCATAAAATTTAATCATGTGACAATTGAATTTAATTATCTGATAGTTGAGGCATTGAAGTCAAGGGATTGGAATTGAGACAAGCACCTATCATATGAGTTACCACACCCTCCACTTCTATATCATAGTGTACCCTTCACTTCCAGATGGTAGTGTGCATGCAAGCTCCCAGAAGCCATTCAAACTCTTTATTATCTCTATTCGGAAACATTGTGATGACACCCTTTAACTACGAACTTTGGCTGAACATTATAGTCCCCATCCTTTAAGGGTTTTGGAGTATTAATTGAAACATGCAAGATTTAAATTGTCCCTGTAATTCTAGAGTTTTGGGTTATTGCTTGAATCATGCAAGATCTATACTATCCCTGCAATATTGGTATGACTAGAATATTTAAGTGATGTCGGTTTCCTTTATTGTCATGCTTGTTATACTTGTCGTAGTGATCAGATGCTCAGTATTTAGCTCAAAAATCAAATTTCTCAGAATGGCTCGAAACTTGAGCGACCGCATCCGTCTCAGCGAAACGATCCCAATGCAACTCGTTTCACTGAAAACCGAGTTCGTATGAGGAAGATATTGAGTTCTGTCCGCTTTGCCAAACAGAATAAATTTAAAAAAAAAAAAAAAAAATGCACAATCACTGCATAGTCAGTAGTATGTATTGTTGACGTAGTAGGTGACTATGCAAGGTCAATAATGGTCAATGCTCAATCATGGTTCACCAAGTGGCACGTTTGTATTGGTTCACAAGTGCGGTGATGTGGCAAGTTTGGTTTGGTTAATGGAGAACTAGTGAGGAGGGGACAAGTGGCAAGCCCGAAGGCTGCCAAGCATCCCTCCCCAAAGGTCGGCTCGATGCACAGTTGACCAAAATTTTATGGTAGGTCGGGGGTTTGAACTTGGGACCTTCACTACACAAACCACAAGACTTACTGATATACCATGATTTATTTCTTAAGCTATATAGTCTACCGTATATATTTAAAGTTCAATGGGTTAGCGTTTGGGGGTTAGGAGGGCCAGCCCTCCCATGTGAACGCTTTGGCGGTCATGGTTTACACAACTATACAACTATCTATCTGGCAGCTACAAAAATGATAACCGTGAGCTCATTGCCATATATTTGAACATAACATAACCGCTAGCTAACGATTTTGGAAACTGCGTGGATAATTCCCCTGACCACTAGTTAATGCCACATGTGACCACTCACGGAAAACCGCAAACGGAAACAGTTAACCATTAAACCGCGTGGTTAGTGCTAGTTAATCTAGATTAACTCTGAGTTAAACACACTTACTTTAATTAAACTCCAAATTAAGTTGGCGGCATGTTAAGAGGATCCGATAAATTTGGATATTCCACTAATTTTAGCGAACCTAACTGGAGTTCCTCCAATTTTGGAGGAGGTTTTGTAGGAGAAAACAATTTTGGTCATAACTAGAGAAAAAATTGACCAAATGGAGCTCAGGAAAAGTTGTTCCTAGCTGATTTTGACATTCTTAACACATTGAAGTAGGTTTCAAGAGTATTAGAGCTTTGTAAACAACATTTTTTTCCATATTGAGATAATACATAGGCCCAAGCCATGGAAGTTGGACCAAGGAGATGTAGCCCAGGAGGGGTGAACTCCTTCATCAAAACATTGTATTAAGTGTTCATGTTGATATTCTGCTGTATTTTTCATTGTTGTTGTTCAACACTTATTTTTCATGCTATTTTGCTCATGAATGTCACATTAAACTTTATCAAATTTACCTTTACATTCGCAAACAACTTAAGGAAACCTATGCACAAGAAGCAATGGAAAATAATTTGTTTATAAATATGTAATTGAAATTAGCACAACAAAACTAACATTAAATAAGAAATCAAGTTGGTATCCGAGAAAAGGTTTATTTGCTTGACTGCTTGAGTTTTGTGCAAGTAGGGTTTTAATGGTTGTAAAGTTGTGATGCTTACAAGGTTAAAGTTGTAGAGGTGAGAAGGGAAACTGTTGGTTGCAACTCCTCAGGTAATACACAGAAGAAGGAGAGCCGCAAGGCCATAATCTCCACCCAAATTTCCAATTCCAGCTGCACTTGAAACACCTCAATTTTTGCCTTCAATTGAGTTTGAAGAGGTATAAGCAGTATCATAAATTGATCCTGAATCCACAGCCACTATGTCTGGAGCAAGAGAGATTGAAGGTCTTTAAGAAGAGGAAGCATTCAAGAAATATTTCTATGACTTGACTGACATGGTTAAAGTCCCCTATGAAGAGAGGAACACTAGAATGGTTGGAGAGAGTTCTAAACCTGCACATGGAGAAGGAAGCTTAGGAGATAAAAAAAAAAAATATGATAAGAAGGATTGAAAGGGTAATGGAGGAAAGCCTCCTCCATCTCCACCATCTTCATCATCCTCAGCATCTCAAACAACAACATCTTCCCCTTCCACCACAAAAACTGTCCATAGTCATTGCCAAACCCCAAAACGAAAAACTCCCTTACTCAGATTGAATATTAAGTTTGAACTTCCCATGTAAAATGGTGAGGTTAATGCAGAAAAGTTAGACAATTTGATTCGATAATTGGAGGTTTACTATAGAATTTAGAACCTTCAAGAAGATGGCATAAAGATCCAGTTGGCTTCATTGAGGCTAGAAGGAGCAACCCTAGTCTAGTGGGAAGCAAAGACTCAAGAGGAAATGTGAATTCATGGTAAGATATTCACTTCTTAGGTTGAATTTGTTTTTGCAATTAAAATATTGTTTTACCCTTTAGCCTATATGTAAAAATCCATTATGAGTTGGCAAAATTTTAAGGAGCTTAAAGGCCAAACAGTCCAAGACTATACCCATGAGTTTAGAAAGAGGGCTTTGTTGTTAGGAGTAAATTTGAATTCGTACACTGTTCAAATATATTGGTGGTTTACATTCCTATTTAAAACATATTATCATTATGTTCAATCCAAGCAATTTGGATGAGGTATGTGTGCAAGCCACACACCTTGAAGCAAGGGGAAAGAAGATTGAGGAAGAGGGTAGTAAGAAGAAGCGATTTAAGGGTAAGGAGAAAGAGAAGGGAGGAAAATGGAAGGAAAAGAAGAATGCAATTGTGAAGAAAGAAGGGGAGAAAACCATATTCCAACATTTTTCCAAAGCTAGGAACGATGAATCCCATTGTTGGAAATGACATCCCAAACTAAGGCCTAAGAAACTAGACAATAAGGGAAAACAAAAGACGACCACTACCGCACAACAAGATATTGGATCAGATTCTGGTGATGAGACCAATATTTCAGCCATGGTCACAAAAGAAAAAGAAGCTATTGCAAGAACTAGTTCCTCACATAGTCATAACAACATTTCAAATGAAGAATCAAGAATAGATTTGTTCCATGTAAGGGTAATTTCAAATCATACAAATATTGATGCATTATTTGATAGTGGGTGACAATTAAACTTAATTTCAGAATACTTGGTCAAAAAACTTAACCTTGAAACTATATCTCATCATAAGCCATATCCATTGGGTTTGATAGTCAATAATGCAAATTTACAGGTTACAAGTAAGTGCTTATTCAAGTTCGCCATTACTGAAAAGTTCATTAATGAAGTTGAGTTAGATGTAGTTCCACTTGACATCTCTGGAATCATTTTGGGTAGTCCATATTTGTATGATAAGAAATCAGTGTTTTATCGTCATGAGAACAAATACTTATTGCTCAAGAATGGTGCGGAGTACATTGTGAGAGCCCATCGCAAAAAGTTGAACATTTCTTTAGTTAATGCAGAGCAGATGAAGAGACTAGTAAATGCGAGTAAAGATTTTGTGCTTCTCATGATAAAGAAAAGGAATGATATTGGTTATGAATCTTTTCAGGGTTGTGATGACAAATTAAAAATTTATTTGTTTGATGTGGTAAGCAAGCATGGCAAGATGTTTTAGGAACCAAAGGTGTTACCTCCCAAGAGGGGAATTCAACATGAGACACAGTTGCAGTAGGAAGTTCCACTTCCAAAAATTGGCATGTATCGCATGTCGGTTATGGAGAGCATGGAAATCAAGAATAAAATTCAAGAATTATGGAACAAAGGTATCATACACCCAACTACTTCACCATGTGGTTCGCCCATTGTCTTGGTGCCAAAGAAGGACGAGACTTGGCGCATGTGTGTGGATTTCGGTGCACTGAGCAAAATCACGGTAAAGAATTGCTATCCACTCCCAAGAATTTATGATTTTCTTGATCAATTGAGGTATGCAAAGTATTTCACTAAGTTAGACTTACGAAGTGGTTATCATCAAGTTAGAATAGTTGAAGAGGACATTTGGAAAACCGCATTTAAAACTAAACAAGGATTATTTGAGTGCCTTGTTATGCCTTTCGGTCTTACAAATGCTCCAGCTATTTTCATGAGAGTTATGAATAATGTATTGAGACCATTTCTAGATGACTTTGTCATTGTGCACTTATATTATATTCTCATATTAAGCAAATCCAAAGATGAACATGTCATGCATGTAAACAAAGTACTTGATGTCTTGATAAAAGAATAGTTGTTTTAAAGATGTCGTAGTGTGAATTTGGCAAGACTTCTTTAGTGTATTTGGGACACATTGTTGGAGGAGGTGAGTTGAAGATAGACCCCTCTAAAGTTGAGGTCATTCTGAATTGGCCCAAGCCCAATACAGTTACAGAGGTAAGAAGCTTTTTAGGGGCAACACAATATTGGAGGAAATTTATTGCTAATTTTTCTTCCATTGCAACACCATTACATGCATTGACTAGTGTCAAGAAAGTCTTCCATTCTGGAGATGTACAAAAAAAAGCATTTGATGCTTTAAAGAAAAAGATCAATTCAGCACAGATATTACCATTTGAACAGATGCTAGTGATTACGCCATGGGAGCAGTTCTTATGAAGTATGGTAAGCCCATTTCATTTCATTCTGAAATTTTTAATGGAGTTGTGACTAACTATCCCACTTATGACAAAGAAATTTACACATTGGTACAAAGTGTTAAAAAATGGAAACATTACTTGATGGGGAAGGAGACCATTATCCATACTGACCATCAACCATTGTAGTACTTATAGTCACAGTCAAAGTTGCAACATTCACGACACTTCAGATGGATGGGTTTTCTACAACAATTTCATTTGGTTATCAAGTACAAAAAGGGAATCTACAATAAGGTAGTTGACATGCTTTCAAGGCCTATTGTAAATTCATCTATTATACTCAAGCATAATTATGTTTTTCATGAAAGTTACATTGAGCAGTATGCATATGATAATGACTTTCGAGATGTGTATGCAAGCTTGAGTCAAGGAAACAAAATTGAAGAGTTGGATTACCATGTACATAACATTTTGTTGTATCACTTGAGCAAGTTGTGTATTCCACAGGGATAAAGAAACAATATCATAAGGGAGGCACACACTTCATTAATTGATGGACACTTTGGTGTAAGCAAGACAATAGTGAATCTCCAAAGGTATTGTTATTGGCCACACATGTTTGATAATGTATCTTGTTTCATTAAAGGATGTTCTTTGTGTGAAACAAGTAAGCCTAGCAATAGGAAAATAGGATTGTACACTCCACTTCTGGTACCTTCACGTCCATGGGAGAGTATCTCAATGGATTTTGTAGGAGGTCTTCCATTGTCAAGGAAAGGTCATGATTACTTGTATGTAGTTGTAGACAGGTTCAACAAAATGTGTATACTAATACCATGTAAAAAGCAAATTATAGTTGAACAAACAACTCATTTTTTCTTCCAAAACATTTGGGTTCATTTCAGTCTTCCTACTTCCATTGTAAGTGATCGATATTCTCAATTTTTTGGGAATTTTGGGTCAAATTTGTGGGACATGATGGACACAAATTTGAAGAAGAGTACAACCTTTCATCCGCAGACAAATGGACAAGCCGAGGTGGTGAACAGAACAATCATTCATCTTCTTGGAGGATATTGCAGCAAACATCCCAAGTTGTGGGATTAACAGTTGCGTTACATACAACATGAATACAATAGGGCAATGCATTCTTCCACAAACACATTGTCATTTGAGGCATTTTTTGGGTACTTGCCAAGATCGCCATTAGGCTTCATCTTTGAGAAATATGTTGCCATCGATGGTCACAGTGACATCGATAAGGCAAGGAAGTTCATAGAGAAAATTCAGTTGATACATCACACAATGCAGAAACAACTTGAGAAAAATCAAAGCAACTACAAGGCAAGGCATGACAAACACTGGATGGATCAAAAATTTCAAGTTGGAGACGAAGTTTGGTTATATATTAGCAAAGAGAGACTTCGAGGGGAAGGTAAAAATCTTAAGCCAATCTGTTATGGTTCTTTTAAAATTCTGAAAAAGATTGGTAACAATGCATTTAAGCTATATTGCCTCCTTATATGCAAATATACTTTGTTGTTAATGTTGAGAATTTGAGATTGTTTGAGCCTCCTTTGGTTGATGATCAAAGAGAGCATGTTCAACTGCCATCAATAGATGATTTCTCGCCAGAATATCTTGATGAGCTTCAGTAAGATCTCATACTTGATAGAAGAACCATAATTTCAAAGAGAGGGAATGTCGAATACCTTAGAGTGGGACTCAAGGGACAAAAGCCTTCTAAAGCCAAATAGTTGTAGATCGAGAAAGTGAGGGAGTTGTACCCTCACCTGCTGAACAATTTATCATATCTTTTGGGGTCCAAAAGGATTCTAGTGGGGAGGAATGATCAAGTGCTCAGTGTTTATCTCAAAAATCAAAGTTCTCAGAATGGATCAAAACTTGAACAACCGTGTCCGTCTCGGCAAAACGATCCCAACACAACTCCTTTCACTGAAAACCGAGTTCATATGAGGAAGGTATTGAGTTCTGTCCACTTTGCCAAACATAGGAAATTAAAAAAAAATGCACAATCATTGGTCCATACTGTTGATGTGGCAGGTGACTATGCAAGGTCAACAGTGGTCAATGCTCAATCATGGTTCGCGGATAATCCACTTGACCACCGGTTAATGCCACATGTGACCACTCACAGAAAACCACAAGTGGAAACGATTAGCCATTAGACCGCGTGATTAGCGCTAGTTAATCCAAATTAACTCCGAGTTAAACACGCTTAATTTTAATTAAACTCTAGATTAAGTTGGCAACATGTTTAGCAGATCCGATAAATTTGGAGATTCCACCAATTTTAGCGGAGCTAACTGGAGTTTCTCCAGTTTTGGGGGAGGTTTTCTAGGAAAAAACAGTTTTGATCACAACTAGAGCAAAATTCAACCAAATGGAGCTCAGGAAAAGGTGTTCCTAGCCAATTTCGACATTTTGAACACATTGAAGTAGGTTTTAGGAGCAGTAGAGCTTTGTAAACAACATTTTTTTTTCCATATTGAGCTAATACAGAGGCCCAAGCCATGGAAGTTGGACTAAGGAGATGTAGCCCAGGAGGAGTGAACTCCTTGATCAAAACACTGCGTTAAGTGTTCATGTTGATGTTATGTTCTACTTTTCATTGTTGTTGTACGACACTTGTTTTTCATGCTATTTTGCTCATGAATTTCACATTAAACTTGATCAAATTTACCTGTTTACATTCACAAACAACTTAAGGAAGCTTATCCACAAGAAGCAATGGACAAGCATTTGTTTATAAATATGAAATTGAAATTGCACAGCAAAACTAACATTCATAACAGATCACGTAGACAGTGTATAACACATTCAATTTTCTTTTGACTAAATTTTAGTTGTGTTTGACCAAAAAAATTTACAATGCTTTTATTATTTAACATTACCAAATAAATTTTATTATTATTTTTTTATCATATTTAAATTTATCTATTTATCACATTGGTTAAATTCTTCACACTCTTATTTTGTAATTGTGATTTGTGTATAAACGTACAAGATATGTATAATAAAAAAATATTCATAGATCTAACAGATTTGACTGTCATATAACCTCGGTTTTATGATTTTGTTCTCACATCCTCTCCGTTCACGTGACAATCAATTCGTATACTAATGTTGTGTCACGCCCCTTTTTAATTTTCTAAATCCTTTCTCATGCGTCTCTGGGAATTTTTTAGGTTTTATCATAGCACGTATTGGGTTGTTTTTTGGTTTTTTCGTTGTTTTAAAAAAAATGGTTTTATTTTCATTTAAGTATTATTTTAAAATTTTTTAAACATATTTAAATTTGTTATTATAATTTATAAAATAAACCAAATTTCAGTTATAATTAGATTTTTCTCATTAAGCTATTAAATAGTTATGTATTATTTAGATTTAAAAGATATTTATATTTTTTAATCGTTTTAGTTTATTAATAATCAATTTTCTTCAAATTTAATAAAAAAAACTTAACAACTTACCACTCAAACAAAAACTAATATGATTTTCACTTATTGAATTAACATTTCATATGGTGTGTTTTTATGGAGAATTTAAAATTAATTATTACTCACAATATTATCAATTTGTTGTCATAATGAAGACAAATTTTACTTTAATTTAACTACATTTAAACTAAACGACACTTATTTGCTACTATGTAGCACTTATTTTTAAATAGTTTCCAAAGTTGTATAATAAATTTTTTACGTTGCTTTTTAATTGCAACGAGGAATTATGCCATATCTTCATCACATTCCGACAGTATTAATAATCTCATTAAACAATTAAGGTTATACTATGTATATTAATAAATAAAATTACTTGCAACAAATAGTCTTGTAGGTACTAAAGTCCATTTCATAGTTATATGTATGGTTAGCAAGGTAATCATATGCATATCCATACCATTTAGAGCACTAGTTATTTGTGTCTTTTGCTTTGGCTAGTGCAGAAGTTGCATTCATCATGATCATCAAGAAAACAACAAGAAAAACACCATTCATTAACTTATTTATAGTCATGACCAATAAAGTAAGCAATTGTAAGGTTTATGATCCTTAGCTCGCTTCATTGTACTGTGTTAAAATTGGCAACTAGGGCCAAATTCCATTTTTGGTAAGCCTTTTGAAGAAGATAATTATGGCACTGAATTTCTCTTTTTCGAGAGGACCAAAATTGACCTAAAGATTGTCAAATTTGGATAAGGAGAAATGGGTTTTTTAATTTATGCCCACTCATATGTAAATTATCAAGGTCAACCTCACCTCTATGTAGGCTCATAAAGCCCAATGATCATGTCACCTGATCCCTCAACAATTTGTATATATAGAGGTGCATACCACTCCATTTCACACATCAAAGAGCTCAAAAAGTATGTATGAGGTAGCCGAGTTCATAAGGAGGTCGAAGGGGTTTTTGTTTTGAGCTTTCTCTTTTGTCACAGGGCCAAGATTCTTATGAGAGACAATTGTAGAACTGAAGGGAAATTTTGTGCACTTTGTATGGGCCTATTTGTCATTGAAGGACCAAATCCAAGAGCTGAAAATGAGGCTGCAATTGTGTAATAATTTATGGGCTAATTTGCAATCATCTTAAGGAAGAGTATCTTTTCTTGCAAGACTGCTCTCCTCATTTGTTGTCTCGGGTAGGGCCACAGAGTCTAGACCAGAGGGTCGAGAGTAGCTTATCTTAGATCCAGATCAGCGCTTAGAGCCAATGAAGGGAAGCTCCTTGTATGTTAGGGTTTGTCGCAATGGGATGGAGGTGTGTTGGGTTGATTGAGTGAGACAACAACATACAATATGCAACCCTAACTAGACCATGAGTAACTTATGTTAACATTGTGCTGGAGTTGCAACAATTGAGCCACTTTCTTGCTTAAGGTTGGACTTTCAAATTAGAAAGTCATTTTGACTTTGATCTATTGTACTCTTTTTCTCTGTTGAACATTTGATATTAATAATAAGAAGATTTGATCATTGGATTTCCCCACCTTGGGGTTTTTCCCTAGCTTGTGCCATATTATTGTGTCCTCTTGTCTTGTCTTGTCTTCCTCATTTATTGCATATGTTGTTTCTTCAGTAACTCTCAATATGATAATGATTCATGTGATTTCTAATGGATTAATAAATGGGCTAATATGGAATATTGAAGCTACTGTCTTAAGCAAAGAACATGTCCTAAAATTAACATGGTATTGGAGCTAGGAGAGGACATGCTCAAGCAAGAGTAAAAGAAAAAGAAATCACAACAAAATTTTATTGACAATTCTCCTCCCTCTACCAGTCTAAAAATAAGACAACATGAAATGGACTATGAAGTGCACATTTGCTGTGTCCACATTGCTAGAAGAAAAGGGCCTCAAAAACTTCAAAATAAGAAGAATGGAAGCAAAGGGAGATACCCTTTTGGTAAGCCCATACCAATAAAGCTTAGAGTACCCGTGATCTATGTGCTAGAAGTTGAAGAGGATAGGCAAATTTCCATTTAAGGTTGAGCATCTTGTTAATGGAAGGATCTAAGGTCATCTCTTTAAAAAAGATACAAATGTTTGTTTTTGAGATCGTTTGACTACAGGATCATGCCTATTTCTTTTGTTCTTACATTACAATGGCCCATGGATCTTATGGTTCACTTTACTCTTGTGACTCGCATATCTCTATGTTTCTCCATGACTCACATTATTTCTAATATGTTTTGAGTGACATTGCTCCTATGCCTTTATTATTATATGTGGCATGTAATGCAATCGTATTTTGAATCTTTGTGGTTCATAATTCAATTAGTTGTTATATGATCTGATATCACTAAAGGAAGTACATTTATATCTAAGGCATCACACCATGCAACCTTATCATGGTTCATATCACATTAACATTAACTACAGTAGAAATGGGGGTATTAATACAATATGGGCATCGCTTTAGTGAGGGAACGCTTCAAATAAGCATCACTCAGTATGGGCATTATTACACATAGTTAGTCACCACTTTACTGTGACTCGTATTGACATTTCATTACTATATTATGATTTGCGCTATATTATCTTATCCTCTAATTCAAGCCTAATCTAAGGAAGTCCTTCAATGATATATTAAGGCATTCGTTAAAGTATAATTGGATGATTTGGAGTGGAAACTGAGGCAAATTTTGCTCACTTTTGAGGTTTGACTGCATGCGACTATTTATCAAAAATATTGAAACAAAATCTCTATGCTTGTGACCTTCTATGTCAGTGTAAAGACTCCATTTGAGACTCAACCTTGAGTGCCCCATTTATGAGCATGGAAGTTTGATTTCATAGTATGGATAAAAGAATTTATGAGGTGAAGTTATGGCAACCTAAGCCCTATTTTTTGACACCAAGTTTGCAACAGGATCTAGGATCCATCTATTGTGCCAAATCTGAAAAGTTTTGTCATCCTTTGGACTTGTATTGAAGGGGTATTTAACAGTACTATATAAAGCAGTCATAAGAAGTCTCTAACAAGTTACTCGCTCATTGTCATGGCACAATCATATTATAACATTGTTGCAACAGTTTGATGGATGGCTTAGTCATATTTTTGCTACAACGACAGCGAGGGCCTGATATAACCATCAGCTCGGGCTAAAGTGCCTCGACGGTCTGTGGGGCTTCGACTTTGTCAACAGATGGATCTTCGTAGACCAGTGGCTTAGACAGATTAACAACAAGTGAATCAACATCGTGATCAAATGATGAGGTGAAGAGATCACAACAACCAAGATCATAAAATTTAGGATGTTGGTCAACATCCTCATGGTTCGATGAATCACATAGAGGGGTAGATGAGGAGGAAGGATGTTCACCCTCTACGTTTCCGGAAAAAGTAGATGAAATATCAAGTGGATTTCCAATGAATGATTGGTCCTCTCCATTGTTGGATGATGGGCTAACTTACAGTGTGTCCTGTGAAGGATCAACGATGGGTGCATCCATGGATGAAGACACACATGTGAAATGATGGATGGCAGGTTCACCAACGATGTTAAGAAAGAACAGAGGGGGCTCAGATGGAAATGGCAGGTTCACCAACGATGTTAGGAAAGAACGGAGGGGGCTCAAATGGAAGGGAGTCATCCTTCGCCAAGTGTTGATGCTCAAGCTCCCACTCATACTCTTCATGAATGATAGCACATGTTGGTTGTGCAACACTAACTCCGTCAATGGGTTGTTCCTTGTTCACAATAAGTGAAGAGTTTGGAATGGACGAACATGAGACAATATCATCTGAAGGAACACCCGGGGTGTGAAGACGAAGGTCGTAGAAAAGAATGCATATGAGGACTCGAAGGGCTCAGAACCAAATCTGCGCGAAAATTGAGTGGAGTGATGTTGTGGGAGTGTGAAGGATGAACAAGTGTGTGAGCATGATCCTCAACATCACTAAGTAGTGGTGGAGTTGTTGAATGAGAGGGAGGTAGACAGTTAGTTGGGACAGTGCCCGCTCCCACAAGAGATTGCGCAGTTCCATCAATGAAGAATGTTGAACGAGGCTTTATATCAAGCTTCCTCTTAGGACGGGCAGATTTCTTAAGGCAATACTCGAACCGGTCCCAAAGATAAGCAAACTTCATCTGGCTCCTCGGAGCTTGAAACTGCAAGTCAGGGAAGCGCTACCAAAAATCAATAATGGATTCATGCAAAGCCCTCTGTTTCTGTAACATTTTCCAATCAAGATGGTCTAGATCAAAATGATAGAATGTGTCTTCAATAAAATCACAAAAGTGCTCAAATGAGTGCACAGTGTCAGCCAGTAGGCTGAGAACCCAACGAAATGGATATTCGCAAAGTGTGTATGCAAGCAGCAAACCGACATGTTCGTCAGAAAACTCATCTTCCTCATGAATCATGGAAAGAAAGTTATGTAAGTGCTCAGGCCAGGGCACTTCACCTTCACCATCATATTTGTGAGTGGACAAGAGATCAAAAAACTTCCCCGAGATGGAGACATCTTCATGATTCGAAAAACACCTCGGGGGAAGAAGAATGCAAGACTCCATGAAAGATATGCAAAGGTTCAAAACTGGATGAGAGGACACTACTTGTCATCACGCCCTCCTTCTAGCGCCAGAAATGCTGACGATGCTAGACCCGCCAACATGTCAAGGGAATCTCCCCAGTAAGAAGTCCCAATTAGACCTTAGACCGTTTGGTGTAGGAGTCCCAATAGTGGGTCGTAAGGTAATTCCTTTACCGCGATGTCGCATAGAGGCAAGTAGAATAACTATGTCAGCAAAAAGGGTGTGACTAATGCAGTGAGTCAAGGAAGGTGTATGAGAGGTTCCAACACTTCGAAAGGGGGAAGGAGGCGAAGGTGAGTTCCAGGTTGAAAGGGATCAATCCCAACTCAACTAGGAACACACATCACAAAGGACATGCATAGCTTCCGGTGGAGCAGTCCAATCGGATGCGATAGTCACATCATATAAGGTAAGATAACATGTACAACACTCACAAATTAGTTTGAGATGAGTGCAATGGTTGTTATGGCAAGGTTCAAGTGAAAGGTCTGTCTGATGTCTGACAGAGTAGTCGATACAGATAGTGACAACATTAACAACATATGCAACACATTAACAACAAGATTCATATAATTGCATGTGATTAGTTCATACACAAGTACGTAAGTTAAACAACATATATCATTAAAGCAACCTGAGCAGTCCAACTACAGTAACAACATATGCATGAAAATGTGTTGTCTCTTATTATATAAAGAAGTGTAATTCACAATCATACAATACATCTATGTAAACTTGCTAGCCCCAACTGTGGAACGTTACATCCGCATCCACCTGCTCCTCCAAAGAAATGTACTAGTTCCATGCAGTGGAGAAGCCAAGGCGCGTTACAATACTGTCCAAGCCTTCTTCAAGATAGTCTTAGTAGAAGCTTGGCTGACCAAAAGCCTTTAGAATGAGTTATGAGGGATTATTTATGGCAAAGGGTGCGGTGACCCTTGACATTCCCCTTTGTGACATTTCAACTACCTTCATGACTCTTCACCTACTCTATGATTGTTACATCCACTTATTGACACTTGACTTACACTTGACATGACTCAACATTACAATGCACATGTACTCATGTGAGACAACATGGCTTGAGCAAGCTTTGCAAGACATCACTGACGCTCGATCTGCTGTGTTGTGACCAACTCTTTGACATGCTTGTGATGGTGAAGGTGGTGAGATGATGCCAATCTTGGTCATTCGTGATGGTGTGCATTCACCTCATGGTCACATCTTGCTGAAGCGAACTCTTACCTCTGTTGCAACCAGTGCATTTGTTTGACTCCTTCATCCAACTCGTCTACTAACATGCACATGGTTTTCTTGGGTGCGACTAAACCAACAACACACTAATGCATAGTGTCTGTGCTGATCTTCAAGTGTGTGTTGGTGGGCATGCGCATCAACTTGCTGAAGCACATGTTCAACCCCAGTTGGACTTGCTTCTTGTCTTCGCCTTGGTGAGTGTGTTGAATGGGTTGGATTGAATGTGTGTGCTTAACGACATGCATGTTGTTGAATCCTTAAATGCGATCAACAACACTACTCACCATGTTTGCTTTGTGTTAGTTGATGGGATGGATCCTTAACTTGTATGGCGCAATTTTGTCCGTGAGTGCATGTTGCACCCACTTTTGTTCTTGTTCTTGTTGCAACTCATTCTTCTGTTTGTGCAGCTTCATGTTATTCTTGAGTTGTTGCTTCAGCACATGCAACTCCTTCCTTGTTCCATCTTCTACCTTCACGCAATCTTCATGTCATGCCGTCACTTCATAGCTGGAGTCTCCAAAGTTGCTTTCATCATTAATGGACTTGCTTGAGCTTGCAACCTTGTTCCGCCTCCATGTTGTCAACAACCCTCCTATTGCATTCATTGTGTTTGGTATGTTGTCTTCAGTTGTTGTTCATGATGTTGCTGCTGTCATATCTTGATGTCCTTGTCTACAAACAACTTGATGTCTTCATGGGTAGGCAATTCCATGGACACTTGATCGACTACATCCCCAAGTGTGCTCTAAACGGTGTCTTCATCTCTGCTCTTTTGGAAACCATTATACTTGCACTGCTAAGAGGCAAATGAACACCTGAGAACCCTGAAGACATGGCAACACTCACGACAAGAAATCTATCATTCAAAAACCAAAATGAACATGAGAATTGACTTGCAACATACCTAGGTGCATGATCATGAAGGTTGTGCAATTTTGGCTGGGAGGTTAGGAGACTGACGACCAAGACTGCACAAGGCATAGTTTGGGCTATTGAGAGACTGACTAACTGCTAGAACTACGCAATGCATAGTCCAGTCTAGTTGTTGACTGCTGGGATTGTGCAATGCACAATTCCAGTTGGGAAGCACTGTTGGCCTAGGGACAAATTTGTGCAATTTCTTGGGCCAAGCAGCCACTGTCCTCTCGAAATGTGCAAAATAGTCTTGGAGGCCACTGCTGGGCAAGAATACATAAATATGGAGAGGAAGGCGAGCCTTCCTTTCTCAAATTACGCAATGCAACCTTGGTGAAGGTAGAGCTCGAGCCAAGGTTGGCCCGACTCGTTGACAGGCAACTGAAAGCAAGTAAGTTAGTGAATGAATGGCGACACTAAGTGATAGCAGAAGTGATTAACAGTGCGTGCAAAACATGAATGAAAGATTCAACAAACAGATCAACATGCATGTGGGTGAGGCAGTTTGTGGGTTGGGTGAACGTCTATGCAAAACAGTTTCATGCATGTGACAACAGTGAGATAGCAACAAATACTAAAATAGAGCTAGGACAAGCTAGTATAGTTGTAAACAACAACGTTCAAAGAAATCAAGCAAACAATATTCCCACCGACGAAAACACGAAAAGCGACATAAATGCATCATAAGGCATGGGAAGCGGGCTTACCCCAAAACAATTGAGTTGAATGTGCCGACTGCTCCTAGATGTGATGTGGGATGTCAGAGCTACAAGGTTGATGTGAGGAATGAGCTCTGCAACATCCGGTTGATGAGTTTTGATAACATCGAGGTTGTGACGCGCATGCCACGAATCTAGGGGAAGTGACACTTGGTGGGAGGTTTCAGAATTTCTCCTTGCATGTAACCTCTAACTGCTAAACATAGATCCCTAAAACAAGGGATGCCTTTGCATGCTACCTTGGGAGAAGCATCCCATGCATGCAAGTTTGTTTTGCTCAGTCCCAGAGGAAACGGTCAACTGAGCTGCACATGCAAGATACTGCTTGATTGTTGGAGAAAAATGTGAATTTCTGGCTGGGAGCTGGGCTGGTTGCCTAGGAGATTTGCACAATTTCTGGGCAGAGCAGCTGACTTCTTCCCATATTTGCACAAATCCTAGGCTAAACAACCTACTGCTGGGAAAATTTGCGCAAATCCTATTGGGAGGGTTGGCTAGTAGGATTGCGCAATCCTAGAGCCCAACAGGCTGTCAAAGAGGATTACACAATTCTTGGAGGGAAGGTTGGTTTCCCTCCAGAAATGCACAATTTTCAAAGGGAAACTGCTCAGCCTACAGTTGGACCAAGTCTGGGTGAGTAGCCTGTGATAATAATGGATCAACTGTGATTGACAGGCTGCCTTTGTGCGAGGAAAACACCGAAGCTTGAGTACTTGACAAAGTAAGACAAAGTGTTGTGTAAGGTTGGTAGGGAGGCTCCAAAACATGCTAAGGCAAAATTTTGGAGAGTGGTTGTAGCCGCTACAACATGTTCTTAATAAACACCCTATCTATCATGTGTCTCACTATAAATACTTTAAACAAATATATGATAAGCCCCATAGTGGATAACTACTTATTGAGATATTGTTGTGATTCTATGGTCTGAAGTACATCTACAAATTGTTGATCTGGAAGTATGGTGAATGGAAAGTGCACATATAGATGTTATAACTCTTGGAATCCACCTTACTTCGTGGATGAATCAAAGGTTGAAATCTGGAGGTGCCATTAAGGCTGAAAGCAACAAGCACGGCTTACTATGAAGCCATTTGATTGAAGAATCTCTTCAGTGAGATATTTGTGTACATGCTGATATCCACTATTGTATATTAACAACAGGGAGCAATCAAGCTCCATAATATCAAGATGAATGTGCAGGTTCCCTCTTAAACCCTCTTGGTAAGGTTCCTTCAAAGAGAGGCTGGGAGTTGTGGATAGACTCTACAAAGAGGGCCTTGGTCGATCATTGAGATTTGGAAGCTCCTTGTGGGGGGAGGGGGTGTGAGGTACTTCTTGATGCTATGAGTCACCATAGGGTGAGTGGTTCACCTTCCCCTATAGGTACGTTAGGTACAGGGTGAGTGGTTCACCTTCCTTTATGATATCTCATGATGATATATGACACACAGGGTGAGTGGATCACTTTCCCCTATGATTGATGAGATATGCATAGGATGAGTGGTTTGCCTTCTCCTATGGCATATGAGCAAGATGAGTGGTTCACCTTCTCTTGCAGATACCCTAGTGAGAGATGCATACAAGCATCTGCTTGTTGTCGCTATGTGGACATGTTAGTGGGATGTGGTTCATCGTTTCCCCACATGTAGGATGCTCATTCCCTACTATCGATGGTTAACATGTTGATTTGATGTGGTTCATCCTTTCCCCATTGTAGGATACTTCCCATGATTGTTGGTTGGCATGCATGTAGGACGTGGTTCATCCTTTCCCTACTCTCATTGGTTTGCATATGCGTAGGATGTGTTTTATCCTTTCCCTGTGATGGTTGTGACATGTGACTATAGGATGTGGTTCATCCTTTCCCTACGTGTGGTTGTGAGCAAGATTTGATTTACTCTATCCCCGTTGTTGCCCAAACATCATCCTATCCATGTAGTATGGGACCCATGGCAAGTACCTCTCATCTGGCCAATGAGTTGGAAAAGTGGATAGGGACCATAGCACTACCAATGGACGCATCGTGTATTGTTGTATTCCCTATGACTATGATGCATGATGTTCAACAACTTGATCACTTGGGATCAAGTCCGATTAGAGTTTGACCCCTGCTTATGTGGACTGAATTTTGTTAGTGGAGAGTGGAAAGGTCTTGTGACTCACTCTCGGTCAATTCTTCTTCATTATCTATATAAGTGTTCAATAGAGTTGAGATAAGATGCATAGATGGTTCATGATGACAAGATGTCATGATAATGAATGGATTGGAAGGTGGAATTATCTCTAGTTGAGGGGAGCGTTAAAATTGGAAACTAAGGCCAAATTCCATTTTGGGCATGTCTTTTGAAGAAGATAATTATGGCATTGAATTCCTCTTTTCGAGAGGACCAAAATTGACCTAAAGATCGTTAAATATGGATTAGGAGAAGTGGGTTTTTGAATTTATGCCCACCCATATGTAAATTATCAAGGTCGACCTCACCTCTATGCAGGCTCATAAAGCCCAATGGTCACGTCACTTGGTCCCCCAACGATTTGTATATATAGAGGTGCCTACCACCTCATTTCACACATCAAAGAGCTAAACAAGTATGTCTGAGGTAGCTGAGTTCAGAAGGAGGTCAAAGGGGTTTTTGTTTTGAGCTTTCTCTTTTGTCACATGGTTGAGATTCTTATGAGAGACAATCATAGGACTGAAAGGAAATTCTGTGCACTTTGTGTGAGCCTATTTGTCATTACAGGACCAAATCCAAGAGTTGAAAATGAGGCCACATTTGTGTAATAATTTATGGGCTAATTTGCAATCATCTTAAGGAATAACCTATTTCCTTATAAGACTGCTCTCCTAATCTGTTGCCTTATGTAGGGTCGCAAAGTCTAGACTAGAGGACCAGGAATAGCTTATCTTTGATCCATATTAGCCCTAAGAGACAATGAAAGGAAGCTCCTTGTATTCCAGGGTTAGCCACAATGGAATGGAGGTGTGTTGGGTTGATTGAGTGAGACAACAACATACAATATGCAACCCTAACTAGACCATGAGTAACTTTTGTTGACATTGTGCTAGAGTTGTAGCTATTAAGCCACTTTCTTGCCTAAGGTTGGACTTTCAAATTAACAAGTCATTTTGACTTTGATTTATTATACTCTCTCTCTTTGTTGAACATTTGATATTAATAATAAGAATATTTGATCAAGGGTTTGCCCCATCTTAGGGTTTTTCTCTAGCTTGTGCCATATTATTGTGTCCTCTTGTCTTGGATTGTCTTTGTCGTTTATTACATATGTTCTTTCTTTAGTAACTGTCAATATGATAATAATTCACGTGATTGCTAATGGATTAATAAATGGGCTAATATAGAATATTGAAGCTACTGTCTTAAGCAAAGAACATGTCTTAAAATTAACATATTGATATGGTGTTTTTCTTCGATATCAAATGCATTTACAACTATGTAAGCTTGATGTAACATGTTGAATTATATATTCAGTGTCGTTTCTCCTATTTCACAAATTCACAGTATGCAAATATATTATAATCTATCTATATCAAGAACAATGCACATATGATTTATTCATTCTTGGATAGGGACCAGGTACCTCCCCTTCCCATCAAGCTTGGATTTGTAATGATTTCTAAAATGTTATTGCGTTTAGCCCTATAAATAATATATTTATTACATGATATATAATTTTTTGTTAAACTATATACATATCCTATTGTGTATATCTTCTCAGAGAATGCATGTATAAGTGCAAACAAGTGGCATGATATCTAAAGCAAAAATCCTTCCTATACACAATTTCACGCATCGGACTTATGCAAATATTTTCAAAAAAATAATAATAGAATCAACAAAAGGATGCATAAAAAACTAAATGCTTTAGCACAATCATTTACTCAATATTTGGAAGTTACAACAATGGTAGATTGATCTAGCTGGTTGATGTCTTTGCATCATTTGATGACAACCCTCACTAGTTGAGTGTTCTGTCAAACCCTACCCCAATGGATCAAACATGGACACCTCATTACATTGTACTGATACGATATTTCGTTCAATTGTTACCTTGTTTGGTTACCATTTCAAATGGTCGCGTCAATGAATAATGAGTGCTAATGTGGCACGCCTTTATCCCACTATTAAGCATTATTAGAAATGCCCACTCCTACAGTTGCCTTCTTATAAGCCCTTGCTTTCCAACATTTCTTGGTTTACAAAATGCCTTGTTATATGAAGAAAAATCCTTAGAAGAAGCCATTCATGTTGGGAACCTTGATGTCGTTCGAAAGCTATTTGTTTCATGCATGGGGATGGGAGTGAAGGTTGTAAGCCAAGTGAGAATGCCACAACCCTTCGAATGCTTAGTAAATCTCTCATTATTTGTGAATGACAAGTGACTAAACTCAATAATCTTTCGAAGGGATTTTCGAAGGGGGCCACTTTTGTTGGAGCTTCAGTGTTGAGCCATAGCATAAGGCATGTATACCAAGTGCCTAAGATGGATGCACCATCCATAAATCCACCAAATCTCCCCACATGGTTGAGTCAAATGATGTGTTGTGTTTAGTGGAAATGTTTTTGTTTTTTGTTTTTTATTTTTTTGTTTTGTTTTTGTTTTTTTGTTTTGTTTGTTTGTTTTTGTTTGTTTGTTTGTTTGTTTGTTTTTTTTTTTTTTTTTTTTTTTTTTTTTTTTTTTTTTTTTTTTTTTTTTTTAACTGAAACGGGTATGATTTTATTTATTTGGAGAAACGATTGGACTTACACCATGGCAGCCAGCATTACATTGCTTCTATTTCTGATTCTTGTGCTATTACAAAATGTAGCTTCCTCATGGATTACAGGGATGGGATGAGCTTTCGTCATTTATGAGAAATTGTCCTTTCCCAAGAGTGCAACCTTTGTTCGCCATCAGATCTGCTTCGTTGTTCAAGCTTATGAGAATATGGAGGAATTTGTAGGAGTCGAAGTCGAGCAAGACTCTCTTTAATATGTTCATAGTTTTGTTGAGGCTTGCATTTGTGAATAATTTTTCCATATTTAATTTTTTTATTAAGATCTCTGAGTCTCCAAAAGCTTGAAATTCTTTGTCTCCTCTGTCTCTACCTATTTGACAAGCTTTAAGGAGGCCTAGGATCTCTGCTTGATTGTTGGTTTTCTGCCCGATGCCCCAGAAAAAGCTGTCCCTTATTATTCCATCCGAGGCATAGATGACCCCTCCAGCTCCTGCTGCCCCAGGATTGCCTTTGGAGGCTCCATCGAAGAATATCGTAGTTATTTTTCGCTTTCGCCACCATTCTTGAAAGGTAGCTTCGGAGTCTCTTTTGCCCCATTCCAGATTCACTGCATGGGGGGCTGATAGCTACTTCCGTGGGTGGGGGGAAATGGGGCCCAACCACCTCTCTTCTTCAGGGAGAAGCAAAGAATCATCTGAAAAATATTGTTGTTGGGCTGCTTCCAGGAGGAAGGATTTAGCCTTTACCGCTGCAGTGAAGGGAGCTTGCACCTTTTCATTGAATATCAGATCATTCCGGGTCAACCAAATCTGCCAGCACACAAATTTGGGGATGGCGTTCCAGACTTTTCTCTAGAAGGATTTGCTTGGGATTTTATTGGGATAGCATTGATTCCATGAATCAAATAGATCAGCAACAGAGTTAAATGGGGGGACTATGATTTGTAGCTCATGGAGAATGAGTCCCCACACTTCTTTTGCGTATTTACATTCCATGAAGAGGTGCTTGGCTATTTCTAAGCTGCTTCTGCACAACTCACACCTATGCGGCCCAACAATGCTTTTTTTCATCAGGTTGTCTCCAGTTAACAGCTTATCATGAACCAATGTCCATAAGAAGAAATTTACCTTAGGAAGGGCAAGCGGTTCCCTTACTTTCTTCCAGAAATCCGGTGTTTTGCTGCTATTCCTAATGGGCTGAAGGGTGTTCTAAGTTGTTGATGTTGTGT
Organism: Pinus taeda; assembly: GCA_000404065.3. Lineage (NCBI taxonomy): Eukaryota > Viridiplantae > Streptophyta > Pinopsida > Pinales > Pinaceae > Pinus > Pinus taeda. The sequence goes on along the minus strand of APFE031514311.1, from coordinate 139,096 downwards.
AGCTTCCAGATTGCCCCCAACCCCAGCTGTCCTTCGTTTTTCTGTTCACTGGGGCCGCTTCTTCTAGCAATTCTCCAAGGATGAGCTTTTGCTGGTTTACGCGATTAGGGACTCCAAAAAAGTCCCATCCTTGCCAATCATCGTGGCAGTCCCATTTGGATAATTCATGCATGCTGTTGATCCCTGCGCGTTCCAGCCAGTTTTTTAAATCTGCGATTTCTTCGACTTCTGAGAGAGGGTCTCGGTCCATTATTCGATCATACCACAGGTTTGTATGTTTGCCATTACCTGGAATCTTATACGCCTTGCCTTTGAGGAAATTTAGACTTTTGCTACAAAGTTTCCATACTTGAGTGTTGTTGATTGTTTGGCTTGCTTGCAGATTTCTGAGTGGCACCTTATGGGCGTACTTCGACTTCAGCATTTCACAGACAGGATGCTTGGGGTCTTTAAAAAGGTTCCACAGAATTTTACCTCCCATCGCCAGATTGACTAGAGTTGGGTCGCGAATTTGCAGACCTCCCTCCGGGATTGAGCGTTTGACCAAGTCCCATTTGACTAAGTGAATTTTATGTTGGTTTCCCTTCCCCCCTGCCAGAGGAAATCACGGAGAATTTTGGAGATTTGATCTGTCACACTTTTTGGGGCGAATAGGAAGGCTGCTTGGTAAATTGGGAGTGCAGATAACACAGATTTGATCAGGATTACCTTACCTCCTTTTGTGAGCCAGTATCCTCCCCAGGCTGTAATTTTTGATTTAATTTTGCTGATGATTTCGATCCACAGAGACCTCTTATTGAGCCCATTTGTGATGGGAAGGTCGAGATATTTTATCATCTCCCAATGGGCATGGCCGTTGAAGCCCAGGATGTTAGAGATACTTGTGAGCTCTTGCTGCCCAATATTCAAGCCATAGACTTCACTTTTACTTTTATTGATTGAAGCTCTCGTAACCCTGCAGTAGCATTTAAGGACAAAATCAAAGGCTTTGGCAATACTAATAGAGGCACCTCCAAGGAGTAGAGAGTCGTCCGCAAATAGAGCGTGGTTCTGAGCTAGAGAGCTATTAGAAGGTTTGAGGCTAGGAAGGGAGCTTGAAGCTTTTTTGGATGATAGCTTTCTACTGAGGGAATCCACCATCAGGATATACAGGAAGGGAGAGAGCGGGCATTCCTGCCTGAGGCCTCTCTGAGCTTGGAAAAAAGGAGTACGGCGACTGTTGACAAGGGGGGCGATCCAGGGGTTGTCAGTACAGGCAATGATGATATTGACAAAATGGGTGGAGAAGCCAAAGGAGTGGAGGACTTTGTAAAGGAAGGAGCGATTGACTCCGTCAAAAGCATTGGCCATGTCAAGTTTTATCAACATTCCTTTTTCTTTTCGTTGATTGCTTGAGTGAATTGTGTCCTAGACTTGGATGACGTTGTCCAGGATGTGCCTGCCTTCTACGAAGCCACCTTGATTGCTTGAGATCAACCTGTTTAGCAGGGGCTTAATCCTGTTTGCTAGAAGCTTTGCCAGAATCTTGTAGGATGCGTTACAAAGCGATATAGGCCTGAATCTTGCGAAGGTTTCGGGGTTGGTTTCTTTAGGAATAAGGGCGAGGTAGGTGGAATTAGTTCCTCCTCCTACCTTGGCTTTTTTCATGAATCCTTTAATCATCTTTAATAGATCAACTTTGATGATGTCCCAGCAAGTCTTGTAGAAGTGTATGGCCATCGGGCCCAGGGGCCTTATCCGAATCCATAGACCAGATAACTTTAATGATTTCTTCTTCAGTGATAGAGTTGATGAGAGCGAAATTGTCTTCAGGGCTGACCAAGAGAGGAATGTTTGAGAGGAGATCAGCAGTTTCCTCCTCATTGCCTTGATTACCTACAGTGTAGAGGCGTCTGAAATGAATTTCAGCTGCCTCTTTTATCTGGCTGAACCCTTTACAGATCTGCCCCTTTGTTGTTGTTATTTCAGAGATATGATTCCTGGAGAGTCTTGCTCGATATTGGCGATGGAAGAAGAAGGTGTTCCGGTCACCAATCTTCAGCCACAAACTTCGAGATTTGATTCTGCAGTACTCTTCCTCCATTAAGAAAGATCGAAATGTTTAACATTGAATTTTTACTTCTTTGTCAAGCAGCGCTGGGGTGATATCTCTGCTTTCCATTTCGACATGCAGTGTCTCTAATGACTGCACTATTTCTTTTCTTTGGCTGATAGGATTTGGGGCAGGTTTCCTTATCCATTCCTTCAGGGCTAACTTTGTGGCTTTGAGCTTTTGTTCCCACACATAACTAGAGGACCCTGTGACAGGTTTGGCCCATGCTGTTTTCACTATATCTATGAATCCATCCCTTTCGGTCCAGAGAGGGCTGAATCGAAAGGGGATTGGACCCAGATCTTCTTCATCTTCCAGAATGAGCTGAACTGGTTTATGATCTGAGGTCAGTTTGGGTAAGATTTTGGTGGTGATAATCTTCTTGTTCATCATCAGAGCACCTTGGACTAAGAATCAATCCAGACGGGCAGAAATATGATCCTCACCCACTCTATTGTTGGACCATGTGTAGAGCCCTTTGACTGCTATGAAATCAAGGAGGTCCCACTGCTGTATGAGGTCTTCCACCAGGGGAAGCATGGGATCTTTGCTGTTGATTCCTCCCCTTTTTTCTTTGGGTTTTAAAACAATGTTTAAATCCCCAGCAAGGATGATATTGTTTGGGGATCGCTGCTCTAGGGATTCGAAGAGGGAATTCCAATAGTCTCTCTTTTCAGAATGCAGGACAGGGACATAAAGATTGAAGAGTGAGATGGTCAACTTACTTGTGTAGTGTGTTAGTTCCGTGTAGATCTAGTGCTGGGTCTCGTGGGATTTGTTCAGCTGGAAGAGATCTTCTATCCAAAGAGTTGCGAGCCCTCCGAATGAGCCTCTTGAGCTGACTGCTCTTCCTATACTTTTCTTCCATTTCTTCTTGCTGATGTCCAGAAGGGCTTTCCCCTCTATCTTGGTCTCTTGGAGCATGAGAATGTCTGAGGGTTCTATTTTGAGAAGATCCTTGACTGCTTCTGCTTTTGAGGGATTACCCAGACCTCTGGAGTTCCAAGAGACGAGGCACATTATTTGCCAGGAGTGGGGTGGGAGCCTCCCTTAGGGGGCCTGATCCTGGAGTTTCTCCCAATAGACATCTCTATTGTGGGTTGGCTTCCTTGGATTTTGAGCCTTTCCGCCTCCTCTTCCCTTACTTCTCTGCGAGATTTCCTGCCGACTTTTCTTGTGGGCTGCTCGTAGGTTTCATCCTCCGAAGAGCCGGAGCTATCAGCTGGTTTTTTCCTTGTGACATTTGCGTATGAGGGGTTGGAAGGGCTTCCTTGGGAGGCTTCCAGATGTACCGTTCCCCGTCTTCTTTGTTAGTGATGGGAGGAACAGTCTGGTCCAAATCTTCAGAGACTATTGTAGCTGGGTTGCTCTAGTTTCTTTCTTTACCATTTGAGTTCTTTTCTTGGGTGGGGTTGGAGCCGCTTGGTGCCTCTTTCGGAGTGCCTTTCCCGTTGCCTTTTTTGTGATTGGTGGTTTTTTGTATTTGAGTCCACTGCTCTCCATTTTGTTTGTCTGGTTGTTCTTCCGCCTTTTTCTTGCAATGTTTGGTGAAGTGTCCGTAGCCATGGCAATGTCTACATTTGAAAGGGAGTTGTTCATAGTCCAACTCTTGGACATGCGTCCATCCTGCGACTGTAAGTTTAATGGCTTCCGGCAAACCCTCCTCTATATCTACTTTGACATAGATGCGGGCGCATGAGTATTGATCTTTTCTCGCAGCTTGATCTATGTATTTTCCTAAGCCGTTATCGATGATCTGTAAAGACTTTTAATTTTAGCAGTGGGGTGGGAGATGGGGGAGCCGCACCCACACCGGTACAACAGATGGGACATCCTGAGCTGAGTCGAAGTCTGGCGACCATTTGTTGAGATATAGACCTTGGGGGCCCATAAAATAAGGTCCGTTTCTAAAGATTAAGCTTCTATCCTCTGCACTTTTGAAGACGAAAACGAAAAAACCTTTTCCTACGAAGTAGCTTTTTATTCCTTCTTTGATTAACAACGTCCAGTTCCTTTGAGCCCAATCCTCCACTGACTTGGGTGAGGGCCAGAGGCCCGTGAACTGACCTATGAGACCTCTCTCAGCAAGATTCAAAGCTGCTTTGCAGGTTTCTTCTTTAGGAAGGGCTACCGAGGGAATGGTTTCTAGCTTCTTGACGAACTTTTGTTGGCTGGCTGAAGGCGGGCGCTTGCTACACGAGGCAATCATAGCTTTGAAAGCAGTGACCTGCGGGGGAGGGGGAAGAGGAGGGTCCATGGGATGCGGGCCCCTAAAGGACGACATGGCTGGGCGCAGCAGAGCTAGTGCCTGGGCCAACCCTAGCACAAGCGCTCGAGGTCGCTCTGCTCAGCAGAAGAGGGCTGCCAAGAGGTGGAACTAGAGACGACTCAGGGCGAGGGGGCCGAAGCGAGGTTGAGATAACCCAGCAGCAGGAGGCTGCCAGGCGGGGAGGCCGCAGAAGGCAGCATAGAGGAAGGGGCCGGCTAGGTCGAGCCAGCGCGGGCAGCCGAAAAAACTGATATTATAACCTTTTTTTAGTGGAAATGTTTTTCATGCAAGTGTTTTAAAGGAATAAAAAATGGAGTGTTATGTTAAATTCAATATCTCTCTCTCTCTCTCTCTCTCTATATATATATAATATATATATTATATATATTTTTTTTTTTATGTGTCAACTAGTCCATGCCACTATATGTATGTTAGTTTTGCACTTTTTGCATTTTCATTAATGTAAAACTATACTCCCCAATGTGAGAGGATGCAAATTGACACATGTATGAAGTATCACATCTTTGCATTGTAAAAACAATTACAATCAACTTCAAAACAAGTATTCTATTGTAAGAAAAAACACAAATCCAACAAAGAGGTTTGATTGAAATATTAAGCATAGTAAATCCCAACATAAAGATTTAAATTAATGGGAGACTGAGACTAAAACAAAGGCAATTTTTGTGTGAATTTGATAGAACATATATGGTCATTACTCTATTAAGAAATAATAGATCAAACGACTTGATAAATGCTTGAAATAATCACAATATGTTGAAACTAAAAAAACACTACCTTCGACTTTGATGACCATCAAAATTCTACTAATTTTTGCCATAATATTCCCATTACACTTAAATGGGATAAGTAATAAGTTTAACATTTTTTTTTTCTTCATATTTTATGGAAAATATGAAAAAAACCTAATACCAATAAATTTCAATTAACATGCCCAAATTTTTAAAAAGACAAAGAGGTGTTATAAATTCTCTATTACAATACAATAACTAGCAATTACTCTTTGAATGTGCAAAAATTACGTTATTATAAGGTTTATAGACATGTGAGGATTGAAAAAATAAATTGGTTTTTTGCAAATGAAACCTCCAATAAACATTAAAATATATTGTAAAAATTCTAAAAAATTAATAAACAAGATTGAAAATTCCATGTAAACATGGCAAAAAAAAGTTAGCTAATATCTCAATAAACACAAAATCCTTAAAACATTACTCCAAATCCAAAAACTTAAAAAAACAACAATGATACCATGTTATTTTTGTATAAATGAAGACCTAAAATCCTTTATAAAGAAATAGGTACCCATCTATGTGACTCCTAAACTTCTTTAATAATGAACTTATTTGAAATGTAAATAATAAAATATTAAAAAAATATAAATAATAAAATATTAGAAAAATGTGTGCCAGATTAACTGGTCAACAACAATGTATTTATCAACGCATATGTTTATGAGAGATTCATTGCATTTTATATGCATAGATTACATAAATGATAAAGGTTTAATTGGATATAAAAAATTTATCTTCTCGTTTATAATTATCATTTTAAAACACCTTTCATTTTTAGTTACTGTGAAATGACAGATTTATTATCTAGAATCATCCGGAAACAAAATTGAAAGAATACAAATATTCAAAGTAAAATCCTCACCATCTCGTAGGTAAAATCCCCAATGTTGTATATTCTAACATACACAACACTCATTATGGTGTTGCCTAGCAAATGAAATATTAGAAATAGAAACAACCCGAAGCAAGGACGCCACTATGTCCAAGATCGAAGGGGTATGTGTCGAGGAGGGGAACTAATTTGCTAATTGTGTAATTTCAAAAGGCTTAACGTATAGTCTGCAAATCAGTGGCTTCAGTTACAAATCGCATGAATATTTAGCACTTCGTGAATTTTGATCTGATCACTGCCATCGAAACCCAAGAGGAAACGGTGGCTCTAAGATGGGTAAAGGAACGGGGTTTTGTTGTGTTTTGTTTTGTGGATCATTGCAACAGTCGGAGTATTCAAAGTTTTCAATTTTCTTGCAACTGCAGGTGATGACGTGCCAATAGGAGCATGTTCTCATTGAGCCCAGCATTTAATACCGCATGCTTGCACTTGGTAAGCAGATTGAATGTAAGGGCGTTATCGAGCAAGAGCACTCTCAGTTTCTGCAGGATTTCCGCTATGGCTGAAACCCGGGTACGCTATAATTAAAGTCCTTGCCGCCTTTTCTCTGGTGCTATTTTTTAAATTTACAATAACTTAAGGGCACTGCTATCTGATTCACTCAATCGTGAGCCCCCTTGAATGTTGTCAGGGAAACATGTCTTGTACCAAATCAATCCAGGAGTGTGTTCAAAAGAGCTTTGCAATATGAGCCTTGTAATCGTTTCCATACACACGATATATATCTATATTTCTATATATATATATTATAATATTATATAATTATATATATATGAACCATCAATATGAACCTTGTAAACATTTGCATGTATTCTTTCTCTCTCTTTATGTAGAAGGAAACTGTCCACTGGGCTAAAAATCTGATTAAACTCAAGGAAACTGCCCACTGGACTGAAAAACCGGTTAAATTTCGGCCCCTCTCTCTCTATATATATAAAGGAAGCTGCCCACTGGACTGAAAACCTGGTTAAAGTCCGGTCTCATTCTCAAGCATTTTTGTCATAGAAGATGAGAGTGCTGGTACTAAGTGCATTAATTTTGGCCAACTCCGCTCACAATAATCCAGGTGAGTACACAAACCAGCATAATTGGCCCTTTTTAGCTAGGGAGGGCTGTAGCCCGGAGAAGCCAGACTGGGCCGTCACTGGTCCAAGGCCACAACAATATTTGCACAAAGCCCATGAAGGCACTAAAACAACTTCTAGAAGGCACAACCCCCAGAAAGGTTGCAATACCCCGTCATGGCACACCCCGTCACCCCACGCAGGGGAGGAACATGCCTGTCAAGTTTTTAACATGGAGCATTCTCACAACAACTGCTGCAAGTTGCCGTTAGACCACAATCTGATGGATGCATGTGTCTGTCTGTCTCTATATATATTTGTTTCAACAGATTCCTCATTGATTTTGTGAATTTTCTCTTGATCTCTAATTTGGCCGGACTACACACTTGGAATTGTTATATAGAACCATGTGAACATTGTTTAGAAATCTTTTGAGTTATTGAAATGGCAACATTACTTTCCTAATATTGCAATTTGGGTAAGTAGTGAACCAAACAAGTACACAGTACACACATAGGTTCACACTTAACTATTGAAAAGACACCTCAATGGACATGTATCCTACAGTGACCTTTGCTCGCTTGTTGATCATATTGTCTTATTGGGCTTCCTTCCTTCTTATACGTACTTGACCAGGGGTTTAAGTTTGTGATTTTACGCTAGCATCTGTTTCTCCTAATATTGGGTGATGATGTCTATTCGAACTTCAAAGCTTAGAAATTGGCATCCTCTTTTCATGAGCGATCTCCTCGGGCATTTGACCTTTTGCATTTTCGAATCTCTATCTTGTTTTTAGATTTTTTTTTTTTTTTTTTTTTTTCATCTGAACCATGTCATCTTATTTATCAAAAAGTTTGTCGAGTCTCTCAAACTTCCTATACAAGCACAATCACATCCTAATTACTTTTGGTTAGATTAGAATTGGAGGATGATGAAGGTCATCCTAATTTTGTGTACTGTACATGCTGTGCCTTTTTTGCTCTTGATCCTTCCATTGAGTTGAATCTGATGTGTCCCATGAATTTTTGTGGTTTGCTTCATGACACACCTATTAATATGACATAAAGCCGTATATGATGACTTGCACACTTTTTTTTTTGAGAAATATTTTTATATTCCATACGAGGAATATATATGCTTTGATCATCCAGAGACTGCTCAGATTTAACAAGTTCCAACAAATTTCATCATGTCAATTGTGGGAAGTGAACTTGGTTGGGGAGGATAACAATCATCTTCCTAATCACCTGAGATAAACCCAATTGACATATGAGGAATATACATGTTTTGGTTCTCAAGGGATTGCTCAGACTCAACAAATTATATCAAAGTTAATCACGTCAATTGCGGGAATTGAACCTTGGTAGGGAGGATAACAATCATTCTTCTTAACCACCTGAGATAAACCCAATTGACTAACTTGCACAAAACTTATAAACTTTACAATGTTAATATGCAATACAAATTAACATCTTCTTCAGTGAATTCATGTTTTGCTCTTGAAATTGTTTGGGAAAAATCCCTGTACTAAATGTCTGCAATTCCCTTTAATGTAATAGAGAATGCTTTCACCGAATTTGTCTTTCACACTGCTTATTGGCAGTCCAATTGCTTTCATAGACTTTGCAGTCTCTTTGTTGGTACTGGGCACTAAACATAGACCACATACCATTTATAATGGTCAACGATTGTTGTATTCTAAATTCTCTTTGAAGATATTGCCGTTTTCAACACCCAAAGCATCATCAGATATCGCTGCAGAAATGGATTTAAATAAATAGAAGACATGCACTTACATAGTGCATTATCGTCAACATATATTGACCATAATCAATCAACAAACTAAATGAAAAATAATCATTGTCACAACAACGTACCTATATAATGCCAAATTTGTAAAGCGGGGGCACAAAAGTAGCCATTCGATTAATCTTCTGCCGAAGAGATTGCATCCAGGCATCATCATCTTAAAGTCCCACTGACTTCTACTGCTACATTGATCCAAAACGTTGAAGTCCCAACTATCAAGAACGAACCTGAATATTATGTCATTCTGTATATACAATTATACTAATTTAGTGACGATTAATTACAAATAGTTACAAACCAGTTATGGCTTGTGCATAACATGCTTTAGATGCAAGCACAGTTGGGGGCAATGTTACCCACAAAAAAGTGGGTAAGCCATACGAGAATTTTTTTTTTCCACCCTGGACAAACCAACTAGCCAGAAGCCCTATATGATCAGCACACAACAGGATTCCAAGATCCTCCACTTCTTGCTCTAGTCAAATTTCTCTCTCCCATCTGGCATTCCTTCTGGAAGGAAGGTGCGTCATCCATTGGCAGGTACTTTAACCATTTCGCAATCATGTGCTTTCACTTAATGTTATGGGCATACTAATATGGATCAAGATGCAAACTGGATGATTGACTGATCTTGACTGTATTTTTGTTCCATCACTTTGTTGAAGGGTGTTGTCATTGATGCCAACGTTGATCCTTGAATGCTCTTAATATTCGTCTGAATTGTATTGATTGACTCTCCAATGGTCAAGATGTCCTGGAAGCCTGCATGCCTAATCGTATTGCCTGGCACTTGTTGAATTTTTTGAGGATGAAGATCAGTGAATTTGCCCCCATAACCATCTTCATTTGATTTTCCTTGTCGTGCTGATTACAATTGTAGGTGGCACGTCATGTGGGTCCTCTCGGTTGAGGAGATATGGCTTCTTAAGGGTTGGAACCCCATTTAGTGATCAAAGAACCCCAAAGGAGGTGATACAAGCAATTTTTTTTTATTATCTAAGGAAATTAAAATTAAGTGGGGCTATCCTAGTCAAAGTCAAAAAGGGGAGTTCTATTAAGGATTAATTATCAAATAAAGTCGACCTTCATAACTAAGGGGTTTTCGGCTCCAAAATAATTTAAATTTGAAGTGATCAAGTCGGCTTCCCTACTTTTTGAACAAGTTGGCCTACCTCCTAGAAATCTCCTCAATCTCTATATAAAAGGACTTATTTGTCCTTAAGAAATATAGGAACTTCAACGCATATCTTCTGAATTTTTTTTGAGACCCCTGTATAGTCACGTCTAGCTAAAGGAGGTCGAGTTTGGGGTGGGATTTTGGATCAATTTTTCTTGTTTTTGGGTCTAGTTTTTCGTGGTTTCCTCTGTGGCAGCAGTGGTCTAGTTTTTATGGCGCTTCGGCCCTCCAAGGGCTCTCTTCTGAGAAGTATTTCTGTAGTTTTTATGCCACCTCAAAGGGAAAATTTTCAGCCCCCTCTGAGGCTAATTTGCACAAGTTTTGAGGCCAAAATTTCATGAGAAATTTCACCGAGTTTTTGAGGCCTAGATTGCCTTGTTGCGAGATAGTTCTGAAGCTTAATTTATGTCTGTTCTTTGAGCCCTAAGCAAATTGATCTAAGACTCTATTCAGACATATGAGGCAGATTTACTCAGCTCTATCATCTCTGCGGCCCTCTTTGAAGGCTAATCTGCGGTCATATCTGGAATTTGTGTGGTTTTTCTTCCTCCAGGATTGCGGCCTATTTGGCACTGCAACGCATCCTATTTCTGTTGCCTAACTGTGACCTATAAGGCTGAATAGCCTGTCATTTCGTGTGCAGCAGCTTAGGTTTGTACAACAGTGGAGTTTAGGGCATGATTGCATGGGCTTAAGGCCTATACAAGAGCCAAACTGAGGATCTGTTCCAGTTCATCAACTATTGGTTTCTCTTGTGACAACGTTGAAAGGAAAAAGAGTCCCAATATTAAAACTTGAGTGCTGTAGTGTTGGACGCTGCAAAATATTGAAGTGTGAATTTTGAAGACTGGCAAGTTGTGTGGCCTGCCCATTGAGTTACTTTTGCATCTTGAGGAAAGTAACATAGCATGAGTAGTTGTGTATCTGCAGAGTCTTCAGTAGAATAATCTAGTGGCTTACACTTGTACGTAATGCATTTGACAAGGTGTGGTATGGTCCGTTGATAAGCAATGTGTGTATGCCCAACACTAAATTGAAATGCTGGATTGGGTGGCAATTGTATGCGGCCTGAGCGTGTACAGTAGTGATCTCTGTTTGTCATCGAATTCAAGATTTGTCACATAAAGTGTTTTGTGTAATATCCCCAATTTCGATTATCAGCATTAAAGATGAGTTTGGGGATATGATGCAATTCCGGCACCAGGACTTAGGAGGAAAAGAGAATATTGCAGCTCTAGTGGGAAGTGGGGGCCAAAAGAAAGAGAAATTCGACCCAAGGAGGGAACTCGAACTCTTGGAAGAGAGAGGAGAGAGAAGGGAGTGCGAATTAGGAAGGGAGAGAGAGTGAGGACCACAAGGAGAGAAGGAGCCACAAATTATAAATAGAGCAAGAGGCACTCATTTTGGGCATCCATTCATCTATTCAAAAATTGTGTCTTTGATATAGCACGCTTGAGCAGTGAGCCAAGTCTGCATGTGCTGTTTAGCACACCAGTGTCTTCGAGTGGAGATCTCAACCCTTGCTTTGGTGGAGTTCGAGTGCCAGCCCAAGGAGGGAGTTTCACCTTGCCTTTTCGCACAGCCAACAGGGGGGTCAATTTTCGAAAGTATAGAGGGCAACTATAGACAAGAGGGCCATCTTACACGCAACTCTCATTTGGAGTGAGACTCTTTGGGGTAGAACTATTTGGGGGAGTTTGGAACTGGGGTGCTAGGAGATCATTTGGGGGGCCATTTGAGGAGGATTGCTGGAGTTGGGAGAGTAGAGGTTGACAGGGTTAGTCACAACGACAAAATTCGAAATTGGAGGAGGGCCAAGCTGTGAAGGGTCAATTTTTGAAGGTTGGAACCATGGGAAACCCTTTTTGGGTTTTGGGCAAGGATCACAATCCCAAATTCCTAGAATTTTATGGGCAGATTTGAGGGTTCAAATAGGGGTCCCAATTCAGCCAGCAACAAGAGGAACTAGGGGAAATAGGGTTGAATTTCCGAAGTCAAGCATTGGCCAATTCCTTTGTGGGTTATTGGTGGAGAGCCCAGGGTTAATTTCTTGGAATTTTTGAGTACCCGAGGAGGCCCTAACAACAGTTCCATTCAGCCAACAGTGTATTTCTGGACATCTACAACGCAGTGCTTGAGCAACATAGCAATAGATTGGAGGAGGGTGTCTTGCTTGTCATTTTGGGCTTTGATAGCTTGCCTTGAGTAAGCCCAGGTGCACTCATTCCAACACCTCATTGTACACCCATTTTCATTAATAAAAAAGAGTACAACATCGCAGTTTTGGCTTTAAAATGGTGTTCTAATGCTTGAGTATTTTTCTGTATATTTCCATTAGGAATATTACAGTGGTATCAGACCCATAATCTTGGCTTAGCCCGTGGGAAAGATTAGAAGCAAACAACATGGCGGTAACCTTGAATGAGGTGATGAGGATACAACAAATGATGATTGATGTGGGGGAGAAGTTGATTCATTCCTTAGTTGGGAATCTAGACATGATTGCAACTGATGTGGAGTTATTGGGAGAAAAATGGAGGGCATACCAATCATTGGGTCATGGCATTTAAGCATCCCTCTCTTTTTGGGAATTCTGTGAACTAAAGGGCATGCACAAACCAATGGGGATTCAGTGGGATTTTGCAGGGATGGTGAGGAGTATTAAGGAAGAAGATGAAAGAGTAGTTGAAGGGGCCATGGTTGGCAAGAAGGCAGTGGAGCATACAACCCATTGATGAGGCGACATCCATCGATGAGGTATTCGGGGTTGTGATCGAGTTCTCTGATGATAGCAATGCACCACAAGTTGATGAGGTGCTGGAAGACAACACCACTGTTGTTGAGGAGCCGATAAGTACAGAGGCCTCCAGATCTATGACGGAGTTGCCAGACGATAGTCGCCTACAACTAACTAGTGAGCATATCGAGCATATTGGGTTGTCTATGGAGGAACAGTTGGAGGCTCATGTCAAGCCTGTGATGGAGGAGGATGTGCAACCATCCTTTGGGCTAGTCATTGATGAGGGGCAACATAGAGGCCACACATTGGGTTTTCAGCAGAGTTCGCTTTAGAAGCACACTGGTGGGGTCTACAACGTTATCAACTCACCCTTATGCGTTGGATTGAGGGAGGTCGAGTTGTTAAGACGTACCCGAGGGGATGAACAGGTTAGCAAGACTGAGTGACATGAGCTAAGAATGATACCACATCAACTTGGAGGGCTTGTTTCTTCCACAGAGGATTACACGTTCGATCCCTACTTTGGGATTGGATGGCGAGAGGTACTGAGCTGGTACTCAATGGGGCAAGCTAGGGCGGTTGGATACATCCATGGCCACATGTCAGCAGAGGCCATGGATTACTAGAGGGACTCGAGGGCCAGATTGTTTTTGGGATCCAGGTGGGATTTCCCATCACATCATAGAGCTGGTAGGTGATGGTAGTAGCTACGTGATGGATTTGATGCTTGAGCACACCCACATTTTCATATTTACATCAGAGCCCCAGGCAGCACTAGTGACAGGATGGTTTGACAGGCGAGTAAACAAATTTCATGAGTTGTCGTGGCATATTGACTGTGCGTGGAGTCACAGGGTGATTAACTTACTCTGGTAGGAACTAGTAGGAGGAGGTGGCATTGGCAAGCTATCAGACAGGGCATTGTATCGAGACAATGCTTTCTTATTGGCATATGGGATGCAGGGACTATTGAGGATAGGCACAGTAGTGTCATTTCTGTTAGCATGTGGGGCGTCGGGCCGCTCACGTCTTTCAAAGCAGATGGAGAGATGTAGCCCACATCATGGAGGGCGTACTAGCGGAGTGGTGGATATTTTGGCCCATGTAAGATACTGTACGTTACATGGTGGTACGACAGTGGGCAATGGTACAGAGGACTACCTAGAGTTATGTCATAGGGTCTAGCGTTATGTAGAGAGTTGTAGTCTAATGCGTACAGACCCAATGTTAGGCCATAACATTTAGTGGTGTGTGGGGCTATGCAGCGAGTAGGGGCCTGCAGAGGAGCATGGAGATGCAGGGTGGTGTGCTGTAGCCCGTTGGCTTACACTATGGAGTAGGAGGAGTAGCTCACATCGTATTGAGCACCCGCAGGGAGTATCAAGTATTATGAGACAAGCTCGACATGAGGTGATACAGGATGGGACAGTAGTAGCAGGGGTTATCCAACAGTGTACAGGTGTAGGCCACGATGTATAGTGGCATGTCCAGGAGTACTGGGATGATCGGTGGTATGTGGGGGCGTATGGTGTTGCACAACAAGGTCTTGGAGTGTTGTTGCCTCCAGGGAGACTCATGGACGGAGACACCGGGCATACCTTTGGGTGTAGTTCACCCAGGATCGACGAGGACACAAATGAGCGATACTTGATGGTATCCGCGGGACTCACATGCTTGAGCCTTTTCTACATCCCTCATGGTCACAGTGGATTTTGCTGTTGTCCTTTGGTACTCTGGGCATGGGCAACGGGGGACGAGGAGCTCACCGAGATATTTGGATGACACTCAATGCACTAGGGGAGAGACTTCTCAACAGTGGCATTGGGTTGGTGCGCCAGTTGACAACCACAGGTTGGGGGATGAGGTGATCATCTACAGGGGTGGCATATCGTTCATCACCGAGGCGAGCAGAGGATACCAGGTACGACTGAGGTAGTTTCCCAGTGTGTGTCTGGGCTCCAGACATTATATTGGCACATTATCGAGAGGGCAGATGGCAGACCCAGGGGATATGGTTGGCAGGAACAGGAGGGATCCACATACCCTGATTCGATTACGAGTATTGGATACCCATCTATTGATTGCATTCGGGGGGTAGCTATTTGGCACATGTGGCTTCCAACGATCATCTGTAATACATAGTGGCAGGTACAGGGAAGTTCAGCATCCATGAGATTAGCCCACGATATATGGAGCCTATATATTGATCACATGCAGGGACTAGAGATGAGGCATGGATGGATTCTTGTAGTTGTCAAAGCTATGTTGCAGCAAGTCCAACTCTGGGATGCAGGGATTCAGTTGATTGATATATCACTCTATCTCGTGATGGTCAGAGTCATGGCAGAGAGTGGTCTAGTTCACTCTTGGGTTGGCACATGGGGGTACACAGTGGCCTTCATCGGATGGCGAGGCAGGCTTTCTTTGTTGCTGAACAGGTTCAAAGTTAGATTTAGATGGGTTGGCATTGGCGTCATGGAGATCAATGTTTTAAAACTCCGACTCCGACTCCGACTTGGCTGAGGGTCGACTCCAACTCGGTATTGACTCGGCAGGCTCGATTTCAATGACTCTGTCATTGTAAAAAATACATTAAATATTTTTTTTTTATTTTATAAAAACACATAATTTTAAAGATTTTCATTCATGTTTCCAAACACACAACATTAGAA
>APFE031514311.1:106444-118131 GCA_000404065.3 Pinus taeda | reverse complement strand
TTAGACCGGGCAAAGAGCTTGGTTTATGTTCATTACAACTTGCGATTGTTGTCCCATTACTGTGAAGATGCAAAGTCTAATAAAGACTTGTTGATTCAGGACAAGAATCCAGAGGAGCCCAATTTGGAGGATGGAGTGTTGCGATTAGAGCAATTAGAGGATGCTCTTATCCAGGTATGTCCATTGTGGTATGAATTTTCCAATTTTTCCTTATAAAGCATTTCGCTAATTCATGTTTTTAATTTTTTTGTTAACTAGTGTTTTTTTTTGCATGAATTTTTTGAGCGATTCCAGGATGATGATGATCGTGTTGATATGCCACCCCGACCCCCATCTGGTCCCTTGGTTCCTAGGTTCCATGGTTCAACACCAACAACAGGGGGTTCTTCTTCATCAGTTTCAGTGCCATGACTTCCACAGGCACCATCTTCTTCATTGTCACCATGTGGAGGTCCGCCGCCACGTTCTATTCATGGTGGAAGGAGGAGAGATTAGTAGATATATTCACAATCTACTACTTTTTGTCATAGATTACTCATTAGACTTGGAGACTTGTGAATTTGAATTTTGAACCTTTTTGGCTTGGCGGTGACCAAGTGACATATTTTGTAAACATTATTATTTGAATTTTGGACATGACAAATGTTGACAGTTGCTCACTTGCTAGATAAATCATAATATGCTCCATGTTTTATGTTTTATAATATGCTTAAATGTTTTATGTTTTATAATATGCTTAAAAATTTGATGTATGTTTGTAATAGCTAGATTTTTGGAAAATGATGCTTTGGCGTCCCTGCTTCCAAAAAACGCTTCTGCTTCGTGCAACATTGGGCGAGACCAATGATATATAGACACCATAGTCATTGTCTCTCAAGGTACATACCCACCCTGGTGTTCACTGAGTATGATCTTCTAGGACTATTCTTATCTTGGGTTCCCAACACTCAAAGAATATCGGTCCTCTTGCCTACTCTTGTCTTGGATGCCTTGCACATCCTCAAAGAGTATCGGATGCCAGATGATTACCCAATCCTCCCATTCTTTCTTCACAAGTGAAGACAAAAATGTTGTGTCTAGTCCTTCCTCCAGAATGAGGAAGACATGCCCAAGTGTCCTTTAACAGGTAACTTGCCCAAGTTCCTTTGAGAACTTGTCAGAACTCCCTCTTAGCTAGGGACTTGTCCATACATCAACAACTTCTTTTTCGCGGGTCCTTCCGCTGCTCGATTTTCTTCTTTCCTTTGATGTCATGAAGTCTTTGTTTGAACTTCCTTTTTTGTAGGGCACCATCCATCGATCACTTTCCTTCCTGGTTAGACATGTCATTGCTTCCTTCGTGGAAAGTGGTCTTCTTGTCATATATCAGGTTCTCTTGTCATGTGGTCATTCTTTGTCATCTTGTCTATGCTTCGGACTACTCTTCACATGGATGTTTCTTTGTACTTGCTTGTTCCCATGCTTTGATCTAGCGGCCCTTCATGACTTAATCCTGATATTGCTTCAACATTAAATGGTGCTTTTGTTGGATGGCTTTTTCATTATGACATCTTTGTAGAGTAGAATCAATTATCTGCATCTTTCATATCTCTAAGGTCTTCATAGGTGTCAAGAGTCCTTTGATCTTTTTCTTCCTTTGTCAGGGTTGTCTTGCCTTCTTTCGGGAGATATCTTCAATGTATCTTGTCAAATAGTGATTCTTTGTGATCATGGTGTTCTTCACATGCTTGATCTCTTTCTTCATTTGCTTCTTCATGGAGAGATTGGTCAACCACCTTCTACTCCTTGTGGGAGCACTTCTTCATTGCTTGCTTCTAGGACTAGTCAACATTTCTTCTTCACATGCTTCTTAGTCAGCAATTTTATACTCCTTATGTGAGTATTTCATTTTGTTGACCTTCATTGTATTGTAGTAGATGCCTTTGAGCATGTCTTTGGTGAAAGAGATTCTTCCCAACGTGATCATGTTATAGAACAATTCCCATGACTCAATAATATACATATAATAACATGACTAAACTTTGATGCATACATACCTCATCTTGATTCTCCTTTGATCATCTTAGCTTCATTTGGTTGTCCTTGGTGTGGCCCTTCTTGCTTCATCTTAGCTTTCCTTCATATCATTCTTTTCTTGAATCCCATGAATGGGATTCCCAATGAGACATCTGCTTTTGTTTATGAATCTTCTTTTGAAGATTCCATCATAGGATCTTGAAGACCCTTACCCTGCAAATGTTTCTTTCCTTTTGATGATGGAGGTCTCCTTAGATTCTTAATCATGATCAATTTTATTTCATTGTGGATGAGGTCCTATCCTAGGTATGCTCCTTCTACAGGAATATCTTGAGCTATATCTACCATGCTCCTATATTCTAGTGATATTTTTAACCTTGCATTTAGTTCTATTTATAAATTTTCCTTTTACATGAGTATTTCGAACTCTATGTACATCATGCTTCTAGATTTTAAAAGATGTTTCTAGCCATGCAATTGTATTCTATTCCTACATGCTTCTATACTACTCAAAACTTTGAAAGAAGACTTTAAGTAAAGAAGTAGACTTAGTCATAATAGAGATTCAGAGGATCTTCCTTCTTTTGCTTCTCGTCGTCTTCTTTTATTTCTTGAGTCATATGAGCTTCTTCCCTTTTTCTCTTGTTGTTGTTTGTTCTTCGTGGACCAAATTTGCCAAATTTTCCCTTTCTCTTGGCTATGGTAGCAAATGATTGCTCCTTTGATCCCACATCTTCCTTAGCTTTGAGTCTGGATTCCTTTGTCTTGCATAGAGACCGCATTTCACTTAGTGTGGTAGCTTTCTTCTTGGCATATATGCTTGACGTGAAGTTACCCCATTCCTCAGGTAGAGCATTGAGTACTATGGTTGTCATTTCTTTGTCGGACATGACTTCCCCTAACTCTTGAAGTTGATCCCTCATCTTAGAGATTTTCATGAAGTAGGGAGCTATTCCTTCCTTTATTATCTTCATCTTGTACAATTCATTCCTTAGAGCTATCACTTCTCCGGTTGTGGATACCGAGAATAACTCTACTAGCTTATCATAAAGTTCTTTTGATGTCTCGAATTTGGAGACATAAGGAATGAGAGATTCCTTGATAGATTCTATTAGAATCCTTTGAGCTCTTGTCTCATCCTTATTATACTTGGCTAAGGCTTGAGTTTGTTCCTTAGCAGGGATAGTGATATTCCCTTTGATATGTTCTAGAAGTTCATTCTCCATGAGAAGTAGATCAGTCCTCTTCTTCCATGCAAGAAAGTTATTGGTACCTACCAATTTGTTGCTTTTCTTGCAAAAATACATTGATGTATATTCAAAAGGGGGCATATACTTGATAGATTTTGAAATGTAGTTGACTTCTTTTCTCTTTGAAGTCTTGATGGCTTGCTTTCCTAGAATCTTGATGTTCCTCAAGATGTTTTCTCCAAGTGGGCTTGCTTGATGATTTGTGGCTTGATCCCCTCATCCTCCTTATCATCATAATAGTTGCAAATGGATTCTTTGGTCCTATCCATGGCCCCATACAAGTAGCCCATTGCCCGCGCTTGTCTTCATCAACTAATTGAAGAACCTTTACCAAAGGTTCAGTAATGCTACACACCTCTTGCACTCCTACCCAAAAGCTTTCTTGGTATGAAACTAGCCTACATATGGCCTCTCCCTTTGGTTTGCGACTAAATGACAAATCACACCACTCCTTTGAAAGAAACATTCTCTTCACACCCCACATAGAATTCAACAGAGATTGAAGAAATATGAAACTAGTGGCAAACCATGTAATAGCAAGGTGCACCAACTCCTTGTTGTTGGTGAATGTTCTCATTAAATGAAGCACATATACATCATTATATATAAATTTTGTAATGCTTTTTGATGATTCAACAATATCCTTGATAAAAGGAAATTTTCCAATCTCTTCCAACATCAAATTAATGCAGTGTGCAACACAAGGTGTCCAAAATAAGTTAGGATGCCTCTCCATAATCATCCTTCTAGCAACAACATAATTTGCAGCATTGTACGTTATGACTTGGACAACATGTTGTGGACCCACCCCCTAAATGAACACATCCAACAAATCACATAATAATCGTCCGTCTTTGATATGTGCAGATGCATCAACATATTTCATAAACGTTGTTCTCTTGAGACAATTAACCGGGAAGTTAATAAGGGTTCTACCCTTTTGTTAAAATTGGCAACTAGGGTCAAATTCCACCTTAGGACAATTCATATGATGGAGATAATTATTGCATTGGATTCCTCTTTTCGAGAGGTCCAATTTTGATATAAAGATCATCTCATTCTAACATGTAGAAATGGAATTTTGAATTTATTCTCTCTCATGCACAAATTGCCAAGGTCGACCTCAGTGAAATGTAGGCTCATAAGCCCAACAGATGTGTCTCCTCACCCAACGAAGTGTATAAATAGGAGTGACATCTCTCCTCATTTGGACATTACTCATCTCATCACATATCTCTCTCTCCTCTCTTGATTGGTTCGTACAACTTGGAGGTAGCATTCTCTACTTCGCACGTGTGAAAGAAAGATATATTTAAGGACTATTTTGGAGGCCGAAAATTTTAGGAAATAGGACAACGTTGACCAATGTTGACTTGGGTGACTTTGACTTGCGTTGACCTCATTCTTGTGGGCAAATTGTTTTTTGAAGGCCGCATTGATTGGCACAATTTTCGAGGTGATTGGGATATTTTGACTTGTTTGACTTCAACGTTGATTTCAGCCTTTGACTGCAGAAATTACAATAGCATTTGTTTAGGTTGACTGAACTGTATTTGCGTTGACTTTGACCCTCTTGGAAGGCCGAATTCTTCTGTTGTTGACCGAGCTGCTTGGAGGACATTTTGGAGCTACTTTGACCACCGTTGACTTTCTGGTTAGGGTTGTAGTTGATTGTTGATTTGACATGACTGTTTTGGGCATGTAATTATGATATTTGTACTCTCTCTCTTTCTGCTGAACTATTGAAGAATAATAAGAAGATTTGATCAAAGGGTTTCCCCATATTAGGGTTTGTCCCTAGCATCTGCCATATCTCGTGTCCTCTTGTCTTGGCTTGTTTTCTACACATGTTTTTATGTTCTATTTGCATATACTGTCAATGTGTCTAAGTTAATGTGATTGCTATTGAATATAATTGGAAATTGTCATTGCGCTGATAAGGAACATTGAAGTAAATTGTCCTAAAGCATAAAACGTACCATTGCTATCTAAAATTAATACCTTTTGATTAGTCCAACCATCTGACATCACAATGCACCCCGTCTGTACCCATGATGCCCTGAACTCATCCAATTTTGCAGTGCATTTGGCCTTTTCATTTTGAATAATACAACCTCTAAAGTCATCATAGGAAGGGGCTTTGTACCCCGGACCAATTGCGGGCTGCAAAAATGGATTGTTCCTGGCAATTCTGAAGAGAACGTCACTCCATAGAAGACCCTTGCCCAACTTCTTGTCAGCTTCTTCTTTCTCCTTTTTTTTTTAAGAGCTGACTTGATAGCTGGTTGTGCACCAGGTGTAGTTCTAGGAACAAAAAGTGATGAGGCCGCTGTGGGGTTGACTATAGAAATTGATGCTAAAGAAGAACCACTCTTACGATCACCGCCCACCACTCGATCCCCTGCCATTTGATTCTTCAAAGCTGCCTTGGTCAGTTTGGTTGTCTCTAAAATTTCTAATGATTTGAGGGCTCTACGGATAATTTCTAGATTTGTATTTGTGCAAAGCCCTAATTCATCTCCCAGAATTTGTGCAAGGTGGAATTTCAATCGGTATACTCCTCTGTCATATGCTGCCTATATAACTTGCAAGTCAAATTTGATTTGTCAAACCCCCCATCGGGTTCACCATATTACCACATAGGGTTGAATTTTCTTGGCATGTTTGTAACTTTGTTAAACCCTTAATGTAAGATTGAACCTAGGGCACAAGAAGAATTGAAAGTTAAACAAATCAAATTAACAATCAACTTTTTGAATTTTTGACAAAAAAACCCTCCATTCAATGCAATAATAATGGCAAAAAAACACACTCAGATCCAAGCAAAAATCATGGAAAAAACCTAGGGCATAAGAAGAATTTAAACAAATAAAATTAAGAATCAACATTTTGAATTTTTGACAACAAAACGATGTCCACTAAATGCAACAAAAATGGCAAAGAAAACATACTCAAAACCAAGCAAAAATCATTGAATATATATAGGGCCAAATTTGATGCCCACACCTAAAATCCACACCCTGCGGAAGAAACTGTTGTTTTTTGAGTAGCTTGGGAGGTATTCCAAGCCCTAGGGGTTCGGGGTTCGGAGGACAAAGCGCCACAAGAGTCACTTGTGGGCTTGAAACCTGTTGTCGCGCAAAGTGTCTAGGCATTGTGACAACGCTCAGAGTAAGGGCTGCCACTCTTAAATCCTTACTCACTCTGTTTAGACTCTCTCTTAGACAAGTCAAGGTAGGTAGTTCCTAAGGTAGATGTATAAGAAAGCCTGTGGAACATGGGTTCTAGAAGATTTTAATGATGGACAACTTGATGAATTTAAATGAATCTCAATTAACTTAGATGAATAGATTAAGCGCTAATGTAACCAAAACACGACCACAAGATAGAAATAATCACAGACCAATGCCTTTATGCTCAATTAACCATTAAATAAAACAAGCTATCTAGAGAAGACTTATTTATGTGGCAAAGCGACAATCATGAACAATTAGATGTAAAATGCCTAAAACTCTAATGTGCAAGAGATTCAAGATTTAAAATATTTTTCGTTAAATGCCCAGATCTAGAACATTTAACTTCCTCCAACAGTCAATATGATTTAAAACGTTTATCGCACTTGACATAAAAAATCATGAAAATTTTAGATTTTGCTCCTAACACCAGAAACACCAAGAGATTTTAAGTTAGCAATTCAATCGTTCCTTAGGAAATTAATTAGATGCAACAAATGAAGATTTTTCTTTTTAACGCAACGGAAAATGAATCAAAGGGTTAAAATTTAAAATTTTAATGGACCATAGGCCACATTAAATTTTTTTTATGTTAAAGCGTGAATCCCTTTAATTTATTTTAAACTCCTTAGTCACCAAATCTTTTTAGACTTTTAATGTTTTAATGTTTTTTCAGATTTTTAAATTTTTTTTAAAGATTTTTGGATTTTTTTAATGTTTAGAACTTTTAATTTTATAAAAATTTTTAACCTTTAAGATTTTTAAATTTTATTGAGTTTGTATATATATATTTTTTTGTTTTTGTTGATTTTGTAAAAAAAAAAAATCAAAACATAAAAACAAAATCAAATGTCAAAAAAATAAAAAGGCTTTTCACTTTTTTTTTAATTTTTTAGATTTTCATTTTTAAATGAAATAAAAAGAAAGTAAATCGAATGAAACTAAAAGAGAAAAAATCATATGCTAACCCTAACTAAATAAAAATGAAAGCTAACGAATATATGAGTGAAATAAATAAAAAAAGGAATTACGGCTAACCTAAATATATACACAAAAAAATCGAAGGCTTTGTTGTTGTGCAGGTATGCGGATGAGGAAAAACTCGACAGAAAGAGCAAGGAGTAGGGACGGCGTCGAGGGTTTTGAGCACGAAATGATGGAGGGAGCAGTGCAGATCAGGTGGTAGAAGACGCAGGGTTTACAACTACATGTTAATGGAGCTGAGGCAGCGAAGAAGGTGCAACGAGGGTTGGAGGACGTGGATCTGGACGGAGAGATGCAGTCTTGTGAAAGGGTTTGCAGATTTAGATTAATGAAGAAGCAGTGGATGAAGCAGCATGGGAAATTGAGCTCCTGATTGAGGAAGAAAGGCAGCGAGGAGGGAGAATCGTAGGCAGAGAGGCTTGATAGGCAGGTTAGAAGACGCATCTAGGTATGGGGGACGAGTTAGGCAGATTATGCAGCGATGAGGGTTAGTAGAACGAGGCAACGAGGGTCCACGTGGAGATGTAGTGATAATGCATAAAGGAAAGATGCGATGGTGGTGATGAAAACTCAGTGAAGAGAGAAACTCAAAGGAGCTTGATATATTCATGCAGGAGAGGAGAAGGATTCGCAGGTCAAGGGGCCAGTGAGCTACACGAATCTGCAGGGTTTGATGGCAGCAAAGGAGGAGCTGCGGATTTGGATAGAAAACGCAGGAATAAACCCAATTTTTTCCAGATCTTAAAAAGAATTTTAAAACCCAAACTCAGACAATAATTTCGAAATTTTCCAGAAAACAACATTGAAAACAAATTCGAAATTTTCTGCTTAGGAAACTCTAAGTAGCAGAGAAACTGCAGCCTAAGAACCAAAGAGAAATTTCTAGATTAAGATGTTATATTTCAGCTTTAAATTTAACACTGAAACCCAAGAAAACATCCAGATCTAAATTTTTTTGGAACCTTTATGAATTTTTCCAAATTAAAGAATTTCAAATTTAAACCCTAAACTGCAAAATGTCTGAATAACATCATTGGAAAATTATTTTAATGACCCCAGAGATCCAGATCTTACCCTTCAGGGCCTAGATCTGGACTCTGCACAGTTTTCTTCCTAAGATCTGTAGCTGCAAGGCAATAATAAAACACCTCAACGATATATACGAAAGCCCAGAAAAACCCAAGTCAGAAAACCAAAAATAATTTCAGATCTATGTACATGATTGGCAGTTCTATCAGATATGGAGAGTGTGAGTCCAACTCTGCTCCCAGATCTAATAATTTGAAGCTCTCAACAGCCAGATCTACTGATTTAGCACAAAAAATTAAATCTTTTGAATTTTAAAGGAGATACTGAGCGCAAAACCCTTCATGCATCACCCATAAAAAATATCTTATGATAAGCCCGGGATCAAATCAAGTTGGGCTCTTCAGAAAACATGGATCGGGAGTTGGTTGGTCAACCGAAAACTTCCCCGAACGCCCGATGATCTAAAAAAATCAAGATTTTCCTGCACAACTCAATTCAACCATCAACATAGAGTGAGAAAACCATAATAAAATTCAGATTTAATAGGGATACTTGCTATTATATTCAAAACTTAAATTATCATTCAAACCCTAGCGATTGAGCAAGATACCTATACTCAGATTACTCTTCAGAAAACTATCATTAAAGGCCAAAGATAAATCTATGCATGAAAATGACACATCTTATAGTGTTTCCACGAAGAGTAACACCAACAAAAATTAACCCCAAAGTCTTTCTTTATTGCTCATAAAAAGATTACAAGAGAGCTTTTCACTTAGTACACGATCTAGAGATCGGATGATACTGACTGACAAATGACCTCCTATTTAAAGATAAATCCTCCAACGGCTAGTTTGAGTGATCCTCGTCAAAGCAATCTCGACTGTTGATGAAGATTAAAGGTTCTTTTAATCTCATCCGTCGAAATTTTAAATTATTGGGGAAATTCGAGTTTTTCAATTAAATGCATTTTAATTAGTTCAAAAATTAAATTTTTGAATTAATTTCCTCAATTTTGACTTTGATTTAACCCAGGGACCAAAGGCTTAAAATTTAGCAAAATAATTAATTTACTTTAGTCCCTGGACCTCTTAAAATTTATTTTTTAAGGACCGACAAATTTTGCCTTCGAAGAATTTAAATTTACCTAGGACCTAGAATTAATCAAATTTATAGTTTAGGATTTTAATTAATTTTGGTTAGAAAATTTAATTAATTAACCTATGAGGGGATAAGTTATTTTTCCAACCCTCAAGACCCTTTACATCACGATTTTCACATTTTTTACATCTCAAGGGGGACACCCATTTGTGATAGACCCTCACAGACTACCCAGTTCTGCGACACAAATATAATCTAGCAGATCAAGCAATTTGTAATAAAATAAACTAACCAAATAGTTAGGATTATTCCCAAATTACTTTTACATAGACTCGATCTAGAACACTAGGACTCCCCTAAAATCTCGGTGACAAAATCCATTCCGGCTTTGGGGTAAGGTTGAAGGAAAACTCTGCCGATCGTCTGAGAATGGCTCGGTGAGACAAAAAACCTTCCGGAATGTAGATCGTCACAAAAAAAGTAGGTTTACCTAGGTAATTACATACACGACACGAATTTGCTGAGATTATTTACATTATACACATGCAGAATGGGTTTACATTATAACATAACCTTCAGGCTGATGATGATAGCTGGGTAGCAGGAACACATCGATCAGGCGCTATCCCTTTTGCGAAAAAGGGGGTGTACTGCTATGGGTCGTTGACACGTAGTGGTCAACAGAACCCAATGTCAAAGCGCCACAAGAGTCACTTGTGGGCTTGGAACCCAATGTAGGGGTTTTGCACCCATAAGGATTTAAGCCAAAACCATGATGAATATGAGCATGGGAAAATTGGTGATAGAGCTTGGCGTGATGATTCCAACGCTTTGAAGATCACTCAAATTAGAGCTCTAGAAAGGAAGTTATGAATTTTTGAAGTTGACAATTAATTGTTGGACAGACAAGTCATCTCGGCTTGGTTCAAAAGTCATGTCTCTTCATCTTGTTCATGGAGCCCTCTTATGTGTATAAATAAGAGGTGTGTGAGAGTCATTTCTCTCATCCAAAAATTACATCATTCATAGTTTTCTCTCTGAAACATGCCAAGCTCAAGAAGGCGGACGAAATAGGGTAAAAGGATTTGTTTTGACACCATAACACACTTGTGATTAGGTCGAGCTGCTATAGGAGGTAGGACGTAGGCCTAAAGGCAAATCTGGGCATGATTTAGGGTGATATTAATCTTTGTTTTGGGTCCGATCTGAGCAGGAAGTAAGGCCGCATGCCTTGAGGAGAATCTGGATAACTGTGCGTGGAGTTTTGAGGACTATCCTCCTTGTGTAAAGATGCCACAACCCTATTCCTTGTGTGCAGACTTGGTCGCAGGCTTGTAGAGGAGTTTTGTTAGGATTGTTGTCCTTCACAAGCTAAAACAGGGTGCCATATAGAGCAGCGAAGGGACGAACTTATAGAAGGAAGGGCACAGTCCTCTAGGTGACTGTTGGAGTAGTTTTAGGACTGTGACATATTCTGTGGGTGCCCTAACCAATGAAGAGCTACAACAATATGCACAACCAGAGGTATGTTGATGAGATAGTGTTGATTTGATGCTAGTTTGGGTGGTGTCATAGTGTGGACAAGTTGTGGCCTGTGGGAGCCATTTGGAGGGCTTATCTTGGTGGATGAAAGCCTATCCTAGGAGTAGATTTCACAGTGAAGGATTGGGTGCCATTGATCTAGTGGAGGGCAGTGTGTTGGCTACTGAAAGTAGCCCTAGACAAGCTATTTTGATGTGACGAAGAAGAGCTGAAGGTTGGGTGAAGATTGGTGCCGAAAGTGCAGCACTTTGATGCACAAAAGTGACTGCTAGCCTGGCAGATTGGAGCTCGGGAATTGGCCAACCTAGAGACCAGATTGGATTAGCCCATGTACATGCAGTAGTGTTAGGTGGCAACCCTCCTGGAGTCTCGATGTGTTGCCCTTTGAAGGATGAAGGGGCAGCTAGTGAGCAGTACAAAAGCAAAGGACCAACAGGACAAGATACGACATAGAGTCTGCGCAGCGAAGTTTGTCATTGTATCTATTGTTGTATTATTCAGATTTGGTTTAACATATTGAAGATTGGGTTGT
>APFE031514311.1:68026-100109 GCA_000404065.3 Pinus taeda | reverse complement strand
ACCCTCCTCATTTGCCATCACCTAGTTCCTCAATCCATGATGCTTCATCTATAAAAGGAACTTCTGTGTTGTCCCAAAAATGATGAACGATCAATTGACTCATCATTAAGGGGTAATGGAAAATCTCAAAAGCAAGTTGGGGCTCTTGATCTATCCACCCAAATCAATTCAAATGATCAAGTAAAAGGTGCACTAGATGGGTGGAAAAAGCAGGTTGAGGAAAGGGGTAACTCATGCCTCCACGATTGCTCCCTCCTTACATCTATTCATTCAGGATGTCAGACCTCCTCAAAATCTCTTCTTTGGAGTCCTCTTTTCTTTCTCTTCCTCGCTTGATAGTCTTCCTTCAATGTGATAATAAAACTAGATAACGAGGCTCTTCCTTGAAGTATACTTTCTGATTTAGAGGCAGATCCTCTAAACCCTAATGCAGATCTGAATTCTCGCACGTGTGACTGATTTAGGCTTGTGATTGAATTCGTTTTGCTTCTCCCTTCCTTCTCTTGAGATGGCATCTACTTTGCTGGAGTTGAAGGCCTATTTGGAGCCTCTCTTTAGCCCAATCGAACCCCTTTAAGTTGCTGCACTTCTAGATCTGATATGACTGCGTAAATGTTCTTCCTTCTTAGCATGTGTGACAGAAAAGAGCCCTAAAACAGTCCTCCACAATTCAGATTTCTTTCTTCTTTTCTTCGCTGCCCTAGAAGCACTCTTCTTGCCCTTTTTCCCACCTCTTTCTTGCCTCTTCTCTTTGCTAATTTCAGAGATCACTTGATGGTCTAATGGTGAGGTCGTATTGCTCTATATATAGGAGTTTGTCCCTCCTTTTAGGCTGACTTGACATTTGTGCATAATATTTCATTTCTTGGGCCGATGTGAAGAGGAGACTTGTCTTTGCCTTGGAGGATCTCTTTTGACATATTTCTTTGACTCTAATACATAGATTTACATAGTGTAACATGCCCACATGGGTCTTCAACATTTACATTGACTCTTTGACTTTCCTATAGCACTTCAACATGTGCTAGAGCCTAGACCTATGCAATGAGCAAGAAACTCATTGTTACAATTTACAAAAATAATATTTCTTTTCTTTTACAAGTACAAAGATCAAAATCACATTTATGAAGAACGAACCTAGTTACACTTTTCTTCAACACTCCCTCTTAACTAGGGAGATATTCATAAATCATTACAAGGTGTTTGGCCATTTTCAATCTGAAGAATTCACATAAGAGAAATCAGATTGGCAATCCATCTGGTTATAGCATCATAGTAACCAACATTGTTTCCACAGCAAGGCCTTGACTAATAGCTCTATCTCTCAATAGACCAGAGCACAATGTTGGCAAGACCAATGACTATAGACACCTTCATCATTGTCTCTCAAGGTACATACCCACTCGGGTGTTCACTGAGTATGACCTTCTAGGACTATTTCTATCTTGGGTTCCCAACCCTCAAAGAATATCGGTCCTCTTGCCTACTCTTATCTTGAATGCCCTACACATCCTCAAAGAGCATCGGATGCCAGATGATTACCTAATCCTCCATTCTTTCTTCCCAAGTGAAGACAAGAATGTTGTGTCTATCTCTCCCTCTCAACTAGGGAAGATATTTCCATTCCAGTGAAGGAATGTACCCAAGCTCTCTCTGGCTAGGGACTTGCCCAAGCTCCCTCTTAATCAGGTACTTGTCAGAGCTCCGTTTCAATTAGGGACTCTCCTTTTTCATCAGTAACTTCTTCTTGTGGGTCCTTCAGTTGCTTGATCAATTTCTTTCCTGGATGTCATGAAATTTAGTCGAGCTTCTTCCTTGTAGGGCATCAACCATCGATCACTTTCCTTCTTAGTTCGTCATGTCATTCCTTTCTTCATGGAAAGTGGTCTTCTTGATACATATCTGGAACCTTCATCATATGGCTACTTCTTTCTTATCAAGCTTCTTTCAGGAATTTCCATTCACCACATGAATGCTAGTTGTACTTGTACTTACAATCCTTGTTGTAGTAGCCCTGCATGAACTCATCCAAATATTATTCAAGAAATCAAAGCATAACATTAAATCAAATAGTACCTTACGAGATGGCTTTCCATCATGACATCTTGTTGACTTGAATCATCATCATCTTGCATTTTCACATCTCCAAGGCCTTACCAGTGTCAAGGGTCTTTTGATCTTTTTCTTCCTTTGTCAGAATTCTCGTGCCTTTTTCCGGGAGATGCCTTCAACAAATCTGTTGGATGTTGTTTCCTAATTTCCATGGTGTCATTTTATTCTTGATCTCTTTTTCCCATATGCTTCTTTATAGGTTCTCTTGTCAATCATCTCACACTTCATATGAGGATATTTCTCATGTTGACCTTTTTTAGTGCGTGAATCATGCCTTCATGCATATTCTCAATGAAAAGAGATCTACCCTATTTTAGACCATGCTTTCAGAGCAATTCCCCATGCTCATTGATACAAATGATGACATGACTTTAATTGAAAACATAGATGCATACATACCTCATCTTAGTTCTTTCCTTGATCATCTCAGCTTCCTTTGACAACTTCCTAGGTTGAGATTACCTCAATCTCCTTTGCTTTGCTACATCTTTCCTTGCCTATTTATCATCCTTTCTTGAATCCCCATAAGTGGAATTCCCATCTGGACATCTACCTTTTTCTGAAGATTATGAACCTTCAATTGAATATTTCATCGAAGGATTCTAGTAGTGCTTATCCTGCAAATGTTCCTCCCTGTTGATGATAGTGGCCTTCTAAGATGATTCTTCTTGATCGTAATCATTCCTTTATGCAGTGATGAGGTCATCTAATGGCTACATCCTTCCTACATGAATATCTCTATCTGAGCTATCTCTACATAATGCTCCTATATTTCTGAAGATGCCATTCTCATAAATCATGCATTCTATCCTATTGCTACATGTTCCTATGATACCCAAATCTTTAAAGAAAACTTATGTGAGGAAGTTGATCTCAATCATAGTAGAGATCTGAAGGGTCTTCCTTCTTGTGCTTCTTATCTTCTTCTTTCACTTCTTGGGTAATGTGGGCTTCTTCTCGTTTCCTCTTATTGTTGTCCTTCTTGAACTTAGGACAATCCCTCTTATAGTGTCCATACTCTTGGCAGCCAAAGCATTGGACTTTGGACATAACTCTCTTACCCTTTCTTTATGGACCAAACTTGCCAAATTTCCCTTTTCTCTTGGCCATAGCAGCAAATGCCTGCTCCTTTGATCCCACATCATCTTTGGCTTTGATTCTAGTTTCTTCAATTTTGCATAGAGACCAAAGTTCATTTAACGGGTTAGCTTCCTTCTTGGCATATATACTTGATGTGAAGTTGCCCCATTCCTCAGATAATGCATTGAGCAACATAGTTGTCATGTCCTTGTTTGACATAACGTCTCCTAGTTCTTGCAGTTGGTTTCTCATCCTAGAGACCTTCATGATGTAGGGAGCTATTCCTTCTTCCTTGGATATCTTCATTTTATATAGTTCATTATGAAATGATATAACTTCTCCAACTGTACTAACTGAGAATAGCTCTACCAGTGTATCATAGATTTCTTTAGATGTTTCAAGTTTGGAAACATAAGGAATGAGAGGGTCCTTGATGGATTCTATCAAAATCCTTTGAGCCCTTGTTTCATCCTTATTGTAATTTGCTAGGTCTTGAGTTTGATCCTTTGCAGGAATAGTGACATTCCCTTTGATGTAGTCCAAAAGCTCATTTTCTTTGAGAAGTAGATCAATCCTCTTTTTCCATGTAAGGAAATTAGCAGGCCCAACCAATTTGTTGTTTTCTTTGCAAGAAGACATTTTGATATGATCAGAAGAGGACATAAAACTACTTACTTGAAAGAGTTGTTATGAAGAGATCTTCGCTGCTTCCTTGATGAATGAAGTCTCAGCTTCTTGGATCTTGGAGTTCTTCAAGATGCTTCCTTGAAGGTGCCTTGTGAGAGATTTGCTTGTTAATGAAAACTCTTCAATGTGTAGATCTGGAGATCTTCAATGATTTTTGGATCTGAGTATCTTCCTTTGAAGACGATGAGCCTTTGATGTAAACCCTTCTTGGATGAACCTTATTGTAGATGCCTTTAGATGGAAGGCTTCCTTCTTTCTTTGTTCGTAGGATGGTAGTCCTTCTTGATGGGTCTAGGAGAGAAGATAGTAATTCTTCTTGTCTTTGATGGATCTCGAACTCTTGCTTGTAGATCTGATGCTTCAACCTTTGTGTGCCCTTGGTTCTTGATCTTAATGCATCAATCTTCTATGTGCTCTTGAGATGCCCTTCCTTGATGTGTCACCTAAGCTCCGATACCATGTTGAAGAATCTAGGGCATCTGGGAAATAGTGAGATTCTTCTGACAGTGATAACAATTTGTGAAGTACTTTTACCTTTTTTATTAGCACAATCTTTCTTATTATTATTAGTGAGTGTTCTTCTTACTTCATCAAATAGTTACCAAAAACAAAAGAGACAAGAACACAAGATGCTGGCTCTCAGCCAGGGAAAAACCTCTCTCTCCTAGAGAGGAAAACCCTTTTGCAAATTTCTCTTATTGAAGCTTCACTTTGCAAATGCCAAATCCTAGACCCTTGACCGGTTGATCCTCCAAGTACAAGACAATCTCTCTTTCTTTGTCCTTCAATTGATGCCTTATTCTGGGTTGCACCTTGATCTCTTCCTTCACATTTCTTCCTGCAACTGGCAACTCTTTTTTCGACAATTGCAGAAACCGCAGGTCTCCTTAGAAACCTCTTCTTTGGAGTCCTCTTTTCTTTCTCTTCCTCGCTTGATAGTCTTCCTTCCATGTGATACTAAGGCTAGATAACAAGGCTCTTCCTTGAAGCATACTTTCTGATTTAGAGGCAGATCCTCTAAACCCTAATGCAGATCTGGATTCTCACACGTGTGACTGATTTAGGCTTGTGATTGACTTCCTTTGCTTCTCCCTTCCTTCACTTGAGATGACATCTACTGAGCTGGAGTTGAAGGCCTATTTGGAGCCTCTCTTTAGCCCAATTGAACCCCTTTAAGTTGCTGCACTTCTAGATCTGATATGACCACAGAAATGTTCTAACTTCTTCGCATGTGTGACAGAAAAGAGCCCTAAAACAGTCCTCCACAATTCGGATTTCTTTCTTTTTTCTTTGCTGCCCTAGAAGCACTCTTCTTGCTCTTTTTCGCACCTCTTTCTTGCCTCTTCTCTTCGTTGACTTCAGAGATCACTTGATGTTCTAATGGTGAGGTCATATTGCTCTATATATAGGAGTCTGTCCCTCCTTTTAGGCCGACTTGATCACCTGGGGAGGCCAACTTAACATTTGTGCATAATATTATTTCATAAACTCAACATGGAACTTTTTTGACTGCCTTTGACTTTGTGTTGTGCCTTGTTTGGTGGGCCCCACATGGTTGCCACATCATGATTTGCTTCCCCTCAATCTTCCATGTCACCTGTTTGACTTTCTTTGACATTGGACAATTTTTTTCAATTATTGAATTTTTTTAAATTTTTCTCATTTTTTGCCATTGACATTATAAAAATTGGCTTTTGAGGGACTATAAGTCGTTTTTTGACTCTCAAAGTGGGTCCTAGAATAATGTTGGGTTTCTAAGGATGAATTCCAAGTAGTCACACGCCCCAGACATTTCCCAGGACCACTTATTTACATTATTACATAAAAAATAATTAAAAAATCCTGTTTTGCGGGAAAGTTTTAATTATTAAAAAATCCTACTTGGACCTACTCAAATTCCGCGAAATTTCAGAGATGACCTAACATGGTAATATACATTGACCTTAGACAGTAAGATGGACTTAAGGAACGATCTTCAAGCCATCACCTTGGCTTTGGGGTATGTGGTGAGTGAAAAAACCTAGAAAATTATTCATCGCTGAAAAGCAGGGATAATTAACCAAGTAAAAAAAACTCTCCAAGATGTACTTGCTTGTTGATTGAGTGTCAACATCCTAAGTCTGTTACATAGCTTTATTCATCATGCTAGTGACATTTGTACAATATCCCAATAGGGCTGTGGAATCTGAGCACTGAAGAAGAAAAAACAGATAGGAAGGGCTTAGAATCCTTGATGAAATTCGGACCTCTATAATTGTAGGACAGCTCTGAAATATCCTTGGGCATGGAGTCTTCAAAAATTTCAAGTGCAACTTGAGTGGTTAAAATGACTCATTGTCACCAACCCATGGTACCACCACTCATGGGCCTCGCCTCTATCATACGATGCAACTGGAAATATGTATCTAGTTTCTGTACCCATGACCGAGTTAAGCATTTGGAGGGTCCATCAAAGCAAGGAATGGTCACCTTCCCCAATGTCTTTTGCAGTTCGT
Organism: Pinus taeda; assembly: GCA_000404065.3. Classification (NCBI taxonomy): domain Eukaryota; kingdom Viridiplantae; phylum Streptophyta; class Pinopsida; order Pinales; family Pinaceae; genus Pinus; species Pinus taeda. The sequence continues at coordinate 93,735 of APFE031514311.1, read as the reverse complement.
TATTTTGTCTCAAAGTCTTCTGAAATGTTTTGGGCTTGCTTTTCAACTAAAGGTGGTAGAAGTCATTGAAACTTATGACAACCTGGAACTCACGTCCAATGCTCTATACTCCTCCAGATAATCTGCATAGGGAATTCCTTGACATGTTTGTTTTGTTTTGTCCTCTGTTGTCTCATGTAGGAACTGAGGCATGTTGGGCCTGGGTGTTCTGCGAAATGAGTGTGAATGGTTATGTGTAGTAGCACAAGCATGACTACCCTCAACATTGTTGGACCCCTCACCATTAATAGGATCCCTTTTTGTTAAAATTGGCAACTAGGGCCAAACTCCACATGTGTCATCTTATTTATGACAATTGCTATTTTTCTTGGATTCCTCTCTCCGAGAGATGTAAGATTGATGTAAAGATCATCCGATTCTGACATGTACAAATGAAGTTATGAATTTATTTTGATTATGGTCAAATTGTCAAGGTCAACCAACAAACTTATGTAGGCTCTGAAGCCCAACAGTGACATCTATTCATCCTCAACGTTGCATATAAATAGGTGACTTAGCCTCATTTGGACACACTCATCTTCACACTTCTCTCTCTCTCCTAATTGATTGGGTACAGATTTTTGGGCCTCTCTCTCCACATCTGAAATTTCCGGAGGTCGAAATTTCAATAGAGTGAATTTTTGGACAGTTTGACGAAACATTGACCAACATGCGTTGACCTCCTTTGACTGTGTTTTTGTTAGGGCTATCTCTGTTTGGGCAGGCCGCATTTCTGGGCACAAAAATCGAGGCTAAACAAGGGTCAATGTTGGCCAACAAACTTACGTAGGCTCAGAAGCCCAATAGTCAGATCTATTCATCCTCAACGTTGCATATAAATAGAAGGTGACTTAGCCTTATTTGGACACATTCATCTTCACACCGCTCTCTCTCTTTCCTCATTGATTGGGTACGTATTTCTGGGCCTCTCTCTCGACACATCCGAAATTTCAGGAGAGCAAAATTTCAGGCAATCGAGATTTCAGGAGGCCGAAATTTCCGGAGACCGAATTTATTTTGATTATGGTCAAATTATTAAGGTCGGCCAACAAACTTATGTAGGCTCAGAAGTCCAACAATCACGTCTATTCATCCTCAACATTGCATATAAATAGAAGGTGACTTAGCCTCATTTGGACAGACTCATTTTCACACTTTTCTCTCTCTCTCTCTCCTCATTGATTGGGTACGTATTTCTGGGCCTCTCTCTCCACATGTCCGAAATTTCAGGAGAGTGAAATTTCAGGTGGCCGAAATTTCAGGAGAGCGAAATTTCAGGAATTCTAAATTTCAGGAGACTGAATTTTTGGACAGTTTGACCAAGCATTGACCAGCATGTGTTGACCTCCTTTGACTGCGTTTTTGTGAGGGCTATCTCTGTTTGGGCAGGCCACATTTCTGGGCACATAAATCGAGGCTAAACATTGATTGTTGACCAGCGTTGACTGCAGCTAGGGCTGACCGCAGGTGGGCTGTTTGACCAGACTTTGACTATTTGGAGGGCTGTTTTATCTTGCTGTTTGGATGCCGAAGTTGACTGAAGTTGACTGATCTGCTGAGGGTCAAATCTTCCCTGTTGACTAGCATTGACTTTTTTCGTTAGGGTTCTTTGCTGCTGTTATAAATTATCAGATTTGTAAATTGTACTATCTCTCTCTGCTGAACTATTGAAGACTAAAAGAAGATTTGATCAAGAGTTACCCCACATTGGGGTTTGTCCCTGGCTGGTGCCACATCTTGTGTCCTCTTGTCTTCTACTGTTTATGTTTATGTTCTATCTGCATTTTACTATCGTGTTGGTGTGATTGCTAATCTGAATATTGGTACTGGGCTAATAAAGAAATTGAAGTAAAATTGCTCTAAAGCATAGAACATAGTAACATACCATTGTTGCCTAAAATTAACACTTTCAGTGGACGTCCCTTTCTTTATCATCCCTCTCATCATGCTCACCATCTCCTTATGGCCTTTAGCCAATTCATATAGTGCATTGAGCAAACTATTAAAGGCTTGAGTCTCCTTATCTCCCATGTCTGGCTTTTCTCTCTCAGGAGACTCTTCTAACCCTTTTCCCTTACTAGAGGTTTCCTCTTCTAATTTTGGAATCTCTTCTTCTTCTTGGATGGGAGTGGGCTCTCTGGTTTTGTTGTGTCTTTTGTAAGTGACGTAAGGATGCTCTTCACCACTCATTAAATCACTGATAATCTGTCCTTAGACCCCACAACTTTCCAAGAACATGCTTTGTTACCACTGTAAGATTCCCACTTAGGAATAACCCAAATAGTCACTGTGTTTTCTGAGTTAGAATGATCTAGTTCACTGAGGAATTTTCACAAATAGTTTGTAGGAAGTATGCTGTAGCCTGTAGGTGTCTCTTATACAATTTAAAAAATTAAATGACATGAATAGTGCTAAACATACAAGGAGTTTTTGAAAACAACTGGTATTCACTTCAAATCACATTTAAAAGCACACCCAGCTTTGATACATATACTTCAGAAAAAAAAGAGGACTGAGATTTAGAGTACCGGTGAATAAAGTGAATGTAGTTACAGTAGATGAAGGTACCAAACCAGAATACCACCAACAATATATTATAAACTTCAATAGGGACTATATTATATATTCTGCCCTCAAAACATATAGATACCAGCAAATGTAGCCAATAATTAACAGATTCGTGTCCAGCAAGAATGAGAGGCTTGAAGCATGTTTCAACATAGATTTAGCATGTGTATTTCACCTTTAAAAGACACAGGTGTGCCCAGAAATCATGGTACAGGTACAACAACTTATCTTAACTTGTAATAGTTCAGAAAATGATGAATTCGGGCCTTTATGGACGGAATAAACCTTTGTGCATAAGGTACCTCCTATGGGCAACATGCACAATCAATAGAGAGTAGTCTTCAGCTCTTTTCAGCGCACACCAATGAAGAGAGACGTAGCCTAGACTTCAGGAATACGCAGAAGAAAACCCAGCTCTTCCCTCTAGCATTTCGACCCAGTTATGGCAGCTAAACTTGGCCAGAAAAGTGCAAATAAATTCGGCTTGAGAGTAATAAGAGAGATCGACACCCTTTTTAAATGAAACTTGTCCTTAATTCCTTAGGAGGAACTTGTTCCTCAAGCAGAATAAGGCTTAGCCATTAAGAGAGAAATACAACCTCAAGGGGCATTCTTTTGCTCAGCAACTCGACCCACAATATGCTTAGTTATGTGGTGTCTTTGTCTTCGTGGGTTTACCTCAGCCTGTCAAAGATGAGATAGAAACACAATATAAGCAGATAAATCCATTGACCTCTTCCAGCTCAATATCTCTTGCAAATCATTTTCTCCATGAAAGCACAATAGTGAAAGTTGAGTGATTTCACTCTTTGAACCAACTAAGGTGTCTAGTTTCAACACCGAAGCTAGCAAGGGAAGCTAGGGTTTCCAAAACCCTAAGCTTCTCTCCAAAAACTCTCCAAGAGCTCATTTTCTACAAAATGCAAGTGAAAGGATGAGGAGAAACTCCTCACTTTTCTCTTTTTATAATTGAGTGGCCACTTTTGACACCATTTTACCTTTTTAATATTTTATTAAATCACTTTAAGAGACTTCCACTTTATAAAATTAAAGTGAGTTTTCAGTGGCCTAGGATATGTCCATCTTCACCCCTTAGGCAGTTATAATGTTCTCCTAGGTGAATTATGTTCACTTATTAAAATTTTTCCCTGCCTTAGCTGACGAGAACTTATTAGGCTAGCGGAACCCATCTTTTTTCTCCTAAGCGGTCGGGGACATTACAAGTTTAGACAGTATATGCATGAGCCAAAGTTCGTCTAGTTGCTGTTAACACAAGAATTGCATAGATATCTTCACACAACATACGAGGAAGTAGTTCTCAAGACTAAGATTGGCACCATTGCATATCTAAGTGTTGCTGAGATATCTATACTACTGCTGCTTTGATTATTGTCAAGAAGTTGCTAGGGTTTTCATATGCTGATCAGATTTGAAGTTGCAGAGGAGAGAATAGGGTTGAGGCTGCTAGTATGGAAATTTGAGGTAATGCTCAGACCTGCTGCTAGGATTTGACTTTGACATCTAGTTGTTGTGTTTGTATTTGGCAAAATTATTTATGTAGGAATATGATACTGAATTGAGCTAGTGTTTGATCGTTTGAGCATAAGTTGTTGTTGTTGCTGCTGATGATCTTGTGACAGAATTGCAGATCGACAAAATCAGCGTATTGTTTTGACATTATTTATTTTATTATTGAGCACAAGTGGATCCTGTCTGAAAATTGTGAAATGTGGTCCGTTGTGGTAAATTAAAGGGTGGCAGGGTTGTGCAAGGTGGAGAGTGGAGTCTCCTTCACGTTGGAGCTTGAGAACACTTTAGGGCACTAAGGTGGTGCTAGGGTAGGTTGCAACCTATGCAGGGTGTTGGAACATCCTTTTAGTTGGCACTGATAAAGCCACAACGTTGGAGTGTCCTTCCAATTGGAGCTCGTAAAGTAGGGCGTTGGAGCTTCCTTCCAGTGGGTGTTGGTAAACTAGGGCGTTGGAGTGCCCTTCTAGTTGGAGCTGGTAAACCAGGGCGTTGGAGCGTTTTTCCAGTTGGAGATGATAAATCAAGGCGTTGGAGCTTCCTTCCAGTTGAAGCTGGTAAATTAGGGAGTTAGAGGTTCCTTTAGATTGGAGTTTGTAAACCAGGAGGTTGGTGCCTCCTTCAGTTGATGCTGAAAATATTGGAAGTTCAGTGGTTTTTCTCTTGGACGGGTTTCCAACTTTCCACCTAAAGATCTCTTGTATATTGTTTTGGATGTTGTACATTGTTGAATGGTGTTGCTAATTTATGTTTTGATTTAATGCTAACGATAATTAATGCTATGTGAAGTTAAATTAACTAATTATAAGAAACACTGATTCACCCCCCTCTCAATGTTTCCAACACTATCATCGGCAAATTCTTTTCTGTAGCCTCAAGTAAATTCTAAACCTAGAAGTACTTGTTGTCAGGCTTTTGCAAGTATTGCAGTAGTTGCAATTCTTGGGAAGATGTGTGTTTATCTATTCTAATGAATATGGGAAACCCAAACTTTTACTCTTCAGGTCGGAATTGTATATCAAAAGTAATCAAGGATTACTGCTCTGGAGCCTAGATTAGTTGATAAAGGTCCTGGTCTCCTGTTTGAGGTGCTCTATGCATGACATATCAGTTTTTTTTAATGTTCTTATGTTGTATTATGTATGAACTCAATTCCCCCACTAGTTTTGAATTTGGGATAGGGGAATACCAATGCCATTATTTGAACCAATGTTGCAAATGTTGTTTTGGGGAATATATTGCTGAGGGCCCTTAAAGACACTTGTTGGATTCTTTTGGAAAATATTGGATGTTTCGGAAAATATCGGCAAGAATAAATTTGGACCTTGAAAACTTGGAAAACATTGGACAAATCAGCAACCTGAAAAACTAAGGAGAAATTGAAGTTATCTGCATAGTTAAAATTTAAACATGAGCCTGTGCCCTTCTGCTGAAAGCAGCATGGATCTTCTACTGTTGTTTGCAGGTTCAGTTGTTGAAACTGAAATTTATTAAATGTGTCAACATCCTATATTTACATTGCATTAGTCATAGGATACTGGGTATTTTTGATAATAATACTTTCTGATAGATATTTGGAATGTTTCAGGTAAGAGTTGGAGTTTTAGTGCCTTTAAAAGACAATGAAGAAGAAGACTCTTCAAGCCATCCTTTAACAATTTTTCAAGGTTCAAATACAGTTGGGCGCAATGACCTACCAATCACCAATAAGCAAGTGAGCCGTAGGCATATCCATTTGAATGGTTTAGCTGATGGCTCTGCTGAAATCTTTGTGGTATGCATTTAACTTCTCAATGTAAAATTAGTTCTTTGCGTTCCTGATATTTTAATTGGTTCTGTAGTTTATTGTTCTTTGCCAAGCTCACCATCTGCGAGAGCAAAGTGCTTACATGCATATGCATTTTCCTTTTCACTATCTTCCACCAAAACAAAAATTCTGAAAGCACTTTTTTTTGGTTTAGGACATTATTGCTCCTCTTGTCAAATAGGTTTTTCTCTTTTGTAAAATATGTTTGCTAGAGATCACTAGGGTTCGTGTTTGGTTATTTTATTAAATTTCTCAAGTGAAAGCTACAAGTATAAATTTTACTTTCGAGAATTTATTCTGTATTCACACCATCTTCTAATATCTTGCAATTGAATATTTTTTTTTGACTTTCTCATACAGAATTTGGTCAAGTTATTATAGTCGCATGTTATTCCAAAATAACCATGTAAACTAAGGCAAGCACATCTTTAACCTGTTAAATGTAGGGCAGGACTAGATCACGCATTTGTTCATTATTTATTAATTGTAAATATCTTGATACCAAGATCTTGGAATATCCACAATGACTTGATAAAAATGAATGTATAAATATTTATAAATTAAATTCAAATTGATAATTTGAATCTTGATATCCATAACGTCTCAAAGTGGGTAATAGGGCCAAAGCTGGATGCTTGTAGAGTATATTTTTGAACACAAGTCATGTATCTAGCTAGCACCAGATAACATAAGACAAGATAAGATAATTATATCAATGTCCAACAAATGACCACAAACGTAGGTCAATGGGAGTGCTCGGTACAATGATCTTGATACAAAACAGGAGTACTAAAATGTCTCGTATATAAAGAACAAGAAGTGAAGTATCAGGCGTATGCTAAAACATGGAAAACCCTCTGTTGTGAGAATGCAGGCAGCAGCAATAGGATTAAGATACACAGAGAGAGAGAGGATCCAGTAGCTGGATCATGGTCCATTAGATCAATCTCTCCTAACATGTGAGGCTGATTGAAAAATTTAAAAAACTCAAGATAGACCATGTCCCAAGGAAGAGCTGGCGTAGGGTTTGAACTTTGGACTGCCTACTATGCTGCTGTCTGGAAGAAGTATCCCGCCACTGATATTTGATTGATCTCATTTGCCTGCTGGTAAGAGATTTCGCATCACAATGTCTTTGAGGTCGTTGGGGAGGGAGGATTTTGTATGGATCTAGAGTCAGATGCAATCATGGTTTTAAAAACTGGAACCAGGTTTTGAACCCGGCCACCCATCTAACCAGATTTGAAAAATTACATAAAATAATTATTTTTAATGATTTTTTTAAAGATTTCAAACCAGGATTCCAAACCAGGATTCCAAACCATTAGAAACAAAATATGCAAATTCTGCTCATCTATATACCATGTAATGATGAATGTATCAGAATGTTACCTAGTGAAATACATATCGACCACAAAATACATAATCAATGAGGCTCTAAATGGCCTCTAGAGTCCGAAAGGAATGTTACAAGCTATTGGGCCACTGGCCCACTACAAATCATTGATCAACATGATCACTTATCAAACTCATCACCACTACTAAACATGGGATCATCACCAGGAGCTACATAAACATCATCTGGGTCAAAGTTTGAGGACTCCTTAGACTCCTTAGCAACCTCATTAATAATAGTAGTAGTAGTACTAGGCCCAACATAAATATGAGTTGGCCAAGTTGCACGACTAGTGCTTCCATGTACCATGCTTGGTGGTTCACTTCCTTTAGCTCTTGGTTTGATTGCCAGAGTTGCTTTGGGATCAACCGCCGCCCCCCCTCCCCAACTCAATGGCATCAATATCAAATTCAGGATCAAGCTTAGCTGGTTGAGCCTCCTCTACCAATTTTGAAGTTGGATCAATATCATCTGACATAGTGGGATCTGTATTAGGTCTTTTGTTTAACAATTGGTTGCGCCTTGAACACTGTACTGGACAAAGTTGAGTTCATGTAACCATCTTTGCTGTAGATAGTTTCTTTCTTTGTGTGAATCCATTAAAAAATAGACCAATTGTGCTCACACTCAGAAGCATTGCAAGTTTGGCTAAGGACTTTAACTACAAACTTTTGCAATCGAGGACATTAGATGCCAAAGCTGTAGAATTCCTCGTCGTAGGTGTCTTCAAGAGTCTCAAAATGGTATGCGACAAGGTGACCTCCCTGTTTAAGAACAACCCCAATGGCAAACTGAGAGGCATCAATTTCTATTTCAAATGGTTGATGCATATTCAATAAATGGAGAATGGGAGTAGAGCATAAGGCATACTTGAGCTTAACAAAATGGCACTCAACCAAAATATCCCAATGAAATTTTGCTTGATTGGACAACTGGTGCAAAGGGTGGGACCATTGGGAAAAATGAGAGACAATTTTTTTGTAGAAATTAATTCTTCCCATGAAACTCTTGAGGTCATGAGCATTGGAAGCCGTTGGCCATTATGCGAAAGCCTGTACCTGAGAGGGATCTGGTCTAACTCCTTCTGAATCAAGTATGAATCCCATATATTGAATTGATGGTTGTCCAAAATAGGATTTCCTCTCTTTTACTTGAAGTTTATGTGCCCGCAATAGCTAAGTGTGTTGTGGATGTGTTGTAGATGTTATGCCTAAAATTTACTGAATACCAAAATATTATCAAGATAAATGACCACACACTTACTCAACTGTGGCCTGAACACATCATTGATTAATCTTGTAATTGTGGTCGGTGCATTTGTCAACCCAAATGGCATGACCAACCATACAAGTAGCCCAAAATTTGTCTTGAAAGCGATCTTCCATGTGTTTGTTGCATGCATGCAAACTTGATGGTAGTTGGATGTCAAATCCATATTTGTGAAGAAGCAAGCCCCTTGTAAGTGGTCCAACAAACCTTCAATCTGGGGTAGGGGATTTTTTTAACGGTAGCATTATTAAGGGCACTATATGTTGTCACTAGATGCCATTCAGAATGATCCTTTTTGGGAATTATGAGACTTCAAGCTAAAGCAACATCTTGATTAGCCCAATCACATTTGTATATCCATGTAGTCTCAAATCATCACCAAAGGTATACCTCGATCTGATCACATAATCATCAACAACAAACTCAACAACATAAAGGTAGCCATAGTAAAATCCATTAGACAATAATAGGCTTCTCATAGAAGCAAACATAAACAACCAAATTCACTAGTCAACCACATTTCCAGCTTTAAATAGGCCCATCCATGTCATACTGGCTATCACAACACTGGGAAGTGCTCTTTTGTTTCTGAAGTCAGTAAATCCATGCATTAGATAACGAGTCTAATTTCTTCAAGTCATCATCAAGCAGGTGTCTCACAGTCAACCTCAACAGAAATTTCATCGAGCTCTTTCAATCAACTTGCTCTTTTATTGGACAAAGAGGACCTCAGTCCTTGTCACATGCTCTTCTTCAACATATTTGGATCAACAATAGTCTTCAAGAATTTAAGTAATGTTCCCTTAGAAGTCACGACAAACTTCATTTCTTTATGAATTAAAAGAATAATGGCTAATCTCATTTGCTCCCTATGAGTCCAAAAACTCATCCAATCACGAGTCTTCTTGTCTTGGTTCTTCCATCCTTCATTTGTTGCCATAGCCCCGACAATCTTTAATATGCACTTGCAATCCTCACCAAGAAGCCATGGAAGAACAAATACAACCAAATAAGATACATAGAGACAAGACACTCATAATGAATCAATAATAGTAATACTAATAAAAAATACTTCTCTTGAGAATGTGTCAGCTCCCTCTTGATCTTAGTCTTCATGGATCCAGTGAATCTCGTTCAATTCATCAAGGAGCCCAAGTCCACATTATTAAAGAGAGTCAATTTCCTCATTAAGAAGTCCACAACATCAATGAGTCAATGTTATCATCAAAAGTCCACATCATCATTAAAGGTTCACATCTTCAATGAATCATAAGTTCACATCATAAATCCATATCATCAAAGACATCAGAAATTCACATCATCAAGGAAATAAAAATTCTCATCATTAAGGACATCAAGGATTCCATATCATCATCAACAAGGAATCCACATCAACATCTTCAAGTAGTCCACATTAAGGAGTCCACTTCATCATCATCAAAGATTCGACCATCAATTTGTCCACTGTTGAAAAATGTGTAACTAGGTTCGGTCTTCATAAATATGAAATGTACTTTTGATTCTTGTATATTGTAAAATGAAAGAAAAATTATTATTGTTATTTTTGTAGCATGGGTTTCATGCTCAAGGTCTTTTATTTAGAGGTCAAGCACCCATTGAGTTCTTCAAGAAGTCAAAAGAGTCATTGTCATATGAAGAAGACCCCATGGGGCCCATTGTAACTTGTAAAAAGAATTATTTTTGTATTTAAAAGTGTCAAAATACCCTCCAAAACCAAGTCGGCTTGGCAACTAAGAAGTTGGCCTCAATTAGGGCATTTCGTACACCTTGGAAGCCTATATATAGGAGGGAACTCGACCTCCTATGAAAATCATTCACTCTCTCATCATTCAAGCGAAGGAGAAGAAGAAGAAGGCTAGCGAAGAAGGAAGAAGGACGAAGAAGTGTTTGGGTTGTTTTCTCCCTCTCTTTTCACACGTGCAAAGGAAGGAGGTTAGGGTTTTGCTGTTGCAAGATCGAACTAGGAGAAATTGCAGAAAGAAAGTCTATTAGATCATCCTCAAGCACTAGAAGAAGGAGAAACTCAAGCGAAGGTCCAAGGAAGCCTTGGAAATCCTAGATCTGCTCACACGTGTGGAGGCAACAAATGTTGCAGGGGCCGAAAATTTCAGACTTGCAGTAGAGGCCGAAATTCTGTAGTTGGGGGTCGAAGTTGTGCAACTGGAAGAGATTTGACTGGGTTTGACTTGGACAAAGGAAGCACATCATCAGGAAGGTCAGACTTGGTCTTGGAAGGGTATTAGTCTTGGTTTAGAGGTCTTGGAATTCGTCTTTTGAAGAATCTATAAGAAGAGAAGAGATTTGTGGGTTTTCCTCTCAAGTGGAGTGGTTTTGGCCTTGGCTTGCAACCTATATCCTATGTTCCTATGTGCTATTGATCTTCTTGTTTTGGTAGTTGTTTGATGATAAGAATAACATAATAATAAGATAAAAAGCTAATAAGTAAGAAAAGGTAAAAAGACATCACAAGTAGTTATCAAGTTTAAGATAAATCATCCTAACTATAGCCCTATAGATTTCTCAACATCCACATCATTAAGGAGATGACATCATCATCGACCTCGTCTATATTATGAACAAGAGGTCCACGTCATTAAAAATTTCATATCACATAATCAAGGAGTACATATCATCACATCCACATCATTTTCATCATTAGAGAAGATGACCTTGTCTACATTATCATCAAAGATTACACATCATTAGTGGTGATAAAAGAAATACAAGATACTTATCTTTTGAGGACATGACAACTCCCTTTTACTCAAACTTGCAAATCAACCTCATCATCAAGATGCCAGATCTTCTTAAGTGTAAGCAATTAATCCATAGGGCCAACCCTAGATAGGGTTAATATTTATTGGCCATGGTTTTGACTCAAAACCCTAATAATAATCCTTCAATACAATATCTTGCATTCTTTTTCAATTTTATTGATATTTCTATCAGACCTCGGGTTTTGGACCATCCTTCCTTGGTTGTTCTTGATCAAATCAATTTTAATCTTCCAAACCTTAGGTATCGCGTTCTCAACACACATCAAATTTGTCAGCCCTAATTTGATCAGTCATATCAACACTTTAAGCAACATCCATAGATTTGGTAGACCCCCTTTTGCTCAAAATTTGAAGTTCCAAAGTTGAGTTCTGAAGCAATTTTCACTGAGTCATTCTATTATAGCATCAAACTTTAATTATTTATGAAACAATCATGTCAACTGCTTTCTTGTAATTACCTTTATGTATAAAAGATAGAGAGAGTCACAAAATTACAATCATGTCATAAATTTGGTCTTGAGATTTGGATGACATACCATAGGGTGTGTGGATCCATCATAGAGATATCCATAGAATGCCACAGACTTGGATCGAGATACTCACCATTTGGATTTGAAAACAATAGATTCAAGCCACAAAATTTGCGCCCTATGAGAGGCTAAGAATGACAAACCTGATAGTATTGCGAACTCAAAACTTCGGACTTCATAAAAATAGGATCATCATAGGTTATGAACTTCTATCCGAGCACATTTTGTCATCCTTCTATATAGATGACAAACGTGGATACAAATTCGAATTTTCTTTCTGAACAAGAGCACATGCAAACTTGACACTGAAAATTTCCATAGAGAGAAAAGGCTCGGACTAGAGGTCATATCTCAGGGACTGAGCTTCAGATTTTCTCTCCATAGACGAACCTTTGATGCATGCCCCAGTCTGTGGATAGTACAACTCAACTTGCAAATTATCAATGTAGATTTGACCACAAAATTATCCATGGACTCTTGCTTGAGCTAGACATATTTCCTTGCATAAACATATATCCAGATCTTTAGAGAGAACTCTTTAAGATAGCCTTGCATGGTTTGGATCATTTTGTTGCATTCACAAGAGTAACATTAGAGAATGCGGATCTCAGAGATTTTGGTTGCTTTATCACAAAGAGAGTTTGGATAGCCTTACTACAAAAAATTATCATGGACCTCACATCAATTTACAAGAGTTCAGAGTTCGCAAATGTCATAGAGAAGTTCACACAATGTACAAAGAGACTTGATGCTCGCATACATTATAGAGAGACTCATGCATTCTTGTATAAACAGAGAATAGTGCCACATGAAAGCTCACATAGATCATTACAATACTATAGTTAGTTGGATCATAGCTTTTAGAACCTCGGGTTTGTATCATAGTCACAATGATGTTCGCGCAAAAGATGCGTTGTTCTTAGTTTTTGAGAGCCCAAACTCACAAAAAAAAACACAAGGATGCATAGGAAACTTGCATTGAAATCACACAGAATATAGGTGACGAAATAAGATGGTAAAAGATACAAGTCCACAACCACCTTAGATCCACATATTTTTCATAGGCTTGGGTTATCAATAAACAAAGGATGTTTTTCTTGCATAAAGGTAGACTGTGCCATAATTTAAAGCCACAACATGCTCGAAATAAAGGAGCCAAAAGACACTTGAAAACGATTTAGAAAAACTCAGTCTCTAGGATCTCAATGCGGATCAACACAAAAATAGCTACAAAATTTGTACTGATGATGCCACATGATCAACCTTGGGATTAGATCCTTTTAGAATCCTTAATTTCTTCAGGATCAGATAACTAGGATACCATGGAAATCAAAGAGAGCATGAATGATACAAAGATAAGTGCTACAAAGAGGCTTACCTGACAGAGATAAGAATATTCACAGATATCACATATCCACAGAGCCTCAATATCTCGCATATCCACAGTGCCTCAATAGATTGAATATCCATACAAATTCGGGTTGTTCTTTCACAAAATTTCGAATTACTGTAGCTCGGATTTCCTTAGAAGAATAAAGTTCAGATCTCAGATAGAATCTCACTCTTCCAATTAGATTAAAAGCTTATATTCCTCTTGAACTTAGATCCTTCTTGCTCTTCTCTTCTACAATGCCCCCTAGCTCTGATACCATGTTGATTTTTGCTAGGGCATTACATGAATGATTTATTTTCACTAATCGTAACTTTAAAAATGTTATTAGCATTAGATTTTATACAACTTTTGGCATCATTAAGTAGTTAAAACATAAACCATTACATATGAAAGAGCAGTAAAACAACCATGAGACAATGAGACAAGAGACACAATGATATGGGCTTGAGGCCAGGGCAAAACCTAGAAAATTCTTCCTTATGTGCGTGAGAGAGAGAGAGAGAGAGTTCAAGTTACCTATGCACATCAGAAATAACAATAACAAGATGACATCCAAACCAGAAACCAAGATCATGATCGAATGCCAAGGCAAAAAAAAATGCTCCTGAAGTTTCGACCCTTCCTCCTGTTCCCAACTTCGTTGGGTTAGAGCTCATGAAGATAAATTGATGTTGCAAATGAGGGAGATATCTCTCCTTTAAGTAGATTTCCAAAGTTGTCGAATGGGTGCCTCTTGGGGGCCTGACTGTCCTAAAAATATTTGAGGCCGAATTGTAGAATTTGGAGGGAAATCATAAATTTAAATTTGCTAATTTCATTTTCTTTTCCTTCTTTTGATTTTCATTGATGGAAATGTTGACCCAGGCTACAATTTTTAACATTTAACCCTAATTTACCATGAAATTAAAAGAACTATTTTTATATTATAAAAGAATTCCACAAGAGAGATGGACTAGTGCCTTTTCAATCTAGGACATATGGATTCTAGGATACAAACAATTCTAGAGTTTCATTGGAGTGATAATAAATCCAAACAAACTAGGACAGATAAATTAACTTACCCTACTGTTTGATATTTAGGTTCTCAATTTTCTAGATGATTAAGGAAAATAAAAACCTATTTCCATTTCTCAAATACTTGGAGCAAAGGTTTAGCTCAACCAGGGATAATGAAGCAAATACCAAATAAAATAACTTAGCATAAGAACATTTATCCCATGGAACGTAATACCAAGATAAAGCAAATAAACTAGCTTCACCATGCATCAACCAAGATCCACCATAAGCATCCATGAAAAGAAATGACATTATATCACAAATCCACACAAGAGAAGTTGCCCAACTATGCCTCCATAGCGCACAATAGAGAAGAATTGCTAATCAAGGGAAGTTATAATCCAAGCGACAATGAATCCAAGAGACAATTTTGTTAGTTTTTGTAGCTTGGACAGTTGTTCTAGTCGTGAGAAGTGTTAATGAGGCTAGAGACACAGAGGAGTTAATTATCTCCAAGCCCATGTAATTTTTTGTAAGGTTCATCTAGGAAAAATATCTTAACTAAGTCAATTAGTGATTTTTTTAAATATTTCTTAAGTAACTTAGGAAAAGTGAATAATTAATTGATATTAATTGGGATAAGGTCGATTTTCCGCTAGAAGCTTATCGAAAGTTTCTAAGACCATCTTAGCCATCGATTAGATCAAGTGAACTTCTAATCGTGCCCATTCATTCATGAACAAGAGGTTATAAAGGAGATTGATAGGCAATGTTGGAGATCATACAAGTATTCGATTAGGTGATTTTCAGAAGACACCAAGAGGGTTTCAGCAGCAATGATTGGGAGAAGATTTTATGGAGGATTTTGCTATCAATATTTTCTATAGGAGCCCAAATCTTTCCCAATGAGGCCATGAGTTTCAGGATGAGGCCGAATTGCTTAGTGTATTCACAGAAGGAGGTTGAATTGCTTAGTGTAATTGTAGGAGGAGGCCGAGATTATTTGTCAGAAGGTAGTGCAAGTCTTCTAGAGGTCAAATTGAGTCTTCAAGTGCCAGTGTGAGTCCACCTGAAGCCAATGCGAATATACTGGAGGCCATTTGAGTCTTTGAGAAGGCAGATTGAGTTTGCCGAAAGCAATTGCAAATTGCTAGAAGCCAGTGCGTGTTGTTGGAGGCAGTACAAATTGCAAAAAAGGGAAACCATGGGGTTTTCCAGATTAGCAGAAGTGAAGAAAATATGTCGCTGGAGTTTTTCCAGTGAGAGGCAACAAATTGTATTTCTCAATAACAGTTTATTTGCTGAAGATGATAGTAAAAGCCCTCAGATCTGAAAATTGGTTTTCCCCACATTGGGGTTTTTCTAGGGATTTTTTGTCAAAAAATACTAGTGTAAATTTTGTGATTGGTTTCTTGCATATTTTCCTGCATTTTCAGTTTGTGATTGGTGGTGTTTATGTTGTTTCTTTTGGATTCCAATAAATAAATTAATTTGCCGTCAATAATTGACAAGAAATAATTAACTGGTTAATAACACCTTTTAAGTAACCAAAATTTCACAAAACTGACGCTCTATATACAAGGGTAACCACGTAGTTTACCTCTAATTTGCTATAACAACTCCTAAAAACAAGTTATCCATGATACATGGTAGATAGGTCTCCAAGCTGAGCCCCATAGTTAGCGAAGATAATGTAATAACATGAAAATAAGCCTCAATTTACCTACACATGTGAGTAGAAAAGCCTCCAAGGGTGATATCCAAAAGGCATGTCTCTTCATGAAAATGTCCAAGGGATGACCGAAGGGGTTTGTCTCATCCCACAAGTCATGTTTGCTTGTCACAATGGTGCCTCATCACCAAAGAAAACCCTCTCAAGCTCAAAGTTATCCTCTAGAAAGCTCACGTCATCATCAAATGCATCATAGGGTTATGTCATGATGCTAGGGCATGATTGTCGCTATGGGAGGTGTAAAATCCACTCCAAAGGGGCTCCAAGTCATCATCATCATCATCTATCACCATTAAGAGGAGAGTGACATCCATCAAGAAGGTACAATTCTAGCATGAGGGCCTCTTGTCATTTCTTGGGTACACTTGATCTCTGAGCAACATCCAAGCCTAACTCATCAACCTTCAAGGGCCTGAAGTTAAGTGAGGGTCTCATCAACTGTGGCAATTCAAATTCAAGGTCAACGCCCATTAGAAGATGCCTAACATCCTTTGTCAAAGTGCTTTATGTCATCATCAAAGTGGTTGGATATCATCTTTGAAGAGTAGGAGAAGCATTTTATCATTGCTCAAGGAATTCTAGTTACACTTGTAAGAATCATCTAACACATACTCAAGGAATAAAGTGAGATCAACATCATGGGTACATGAATCATAAGAGCATCAAAGTAGACCATATTCAATGTCAAAACCATCAAAGTACTTCACACAAGTGTCATCTTCAAATGTCTTACTAGCTTATGATTGTATACATGTTACCAAACTTAGGTATGGGTAGGTTATTGCATGACCATATTAGGTGCTTCCAATTCTAAGGGGAGGAACAACTCCTAGGCCGACCCTTTCAAACAATGTTCCATGGGGAAGCATCCCCCACGATGTGGGAGCGTGCTCCCCATGTTTCCACACTCTCGGGATGTGAGGACACCTGGGGAAATGTGTCTTCAAGTCCCCCTTTTCAAGAAACTCAAGGAAACACTGAGGGAAATGTTTTTCCAATGTTGGGGACGCATTTCCCCAAAAGGGGTGCTTGTGGGCACCCCCTTTTAAAAACGGTTGGGCACCCCCCTTGAATTTTGCCTAAAAAACAATAATTATTGAGTGGGGAAACCTAATATTCAATCCTAGGCCCCTACTAATACAATGTAATTAATGGTAATGTCAAATTTTTAAAGTAAAAATGACATTCTCCTTTATCTTTCATTTTTATCGATGACATTCTCCATTATCCTTCATTTTTATCGTTTTACTTAAATTTGTAACACTATCATTAATTGTTTTAGGATGTTTGAGAGTGGTTCACACCTCATTGGATTTCTTATGGAGAAAGTAGAATATTTGATCCTGTTAACCACCAAAATGGGTAATCCTATAGGAGAAAACTCTCCTATTCTTCACATCCAGTCGACCAACCATGTAGCCCCTGACAACCACTCCTAGCTGATGACGTGCCATTATATCTCCGCCACCTGCATCAACCTTATGCTTCTTATCAATCCACCATGAGCACATGGACGAAGGTGGGCTTTCGATCAAAAGGTACCCTAAGTCACCTGACACATCCCTCACTTCCATGTGTCTCAAATTCTTCGTGTCGAACAAAACACGTGGGTGACACATGTATTACATGAGTTTGACTTGTGTCCTATTTGTAGGACATGAGTTTGACTGGTGTCAGACACGAGCCCTACTAGTGTCCAAATATTTGGACTCGTGTCTTGTGTAAAAAACATCCCGAAATTGATTTATTGCCTCGTTCTCACACAATTTGGTCTCAAATTTGGAACTCTCAAAGGTTTTGGATTGTATCTACGTGAATTTGTCTAGGTGTAATATCCCAAATATAAATTTTGCTGAAAATTGCTTTTGAAAATTATGCCGTCAATTTAAATAGCAATTTGCACAAATTCAACAATCAATTTAACGACAAACTAGAAAATACAATCTACAACTCAACTTTGATACCACTGTAATGACTCAAATAAAAATTCTGCCAGATAATGCTTCATAAAATATAAAATTTCTCCCAAAATTCACACTGTTAATTTTACAAACAATTCGCACACATTGAACCACGAAATTAATGACAAAAATAGGAATTAAATCTGCTACTTGAGAATAGAAAAGAAAGACATGTGAAAGAACTCAACCTTATTTTATTAATATGAAATAAGCTGATACAAGATAATGCTGCAGCTTGCCTCCAAAGATAAACTGAACTACCGAAAACACCTATGAATTTTGGACAAACTCACCAAGGGGAGAGATGGGTTCTCGCCCAGTGTCACTCAATCACTCGAGGGTTTCTGTCCTAGTGCTACTGCTGAAGCTCGGAACTCTTGGTTCTCCAAACCTTTCCACAAGAAAATATCACAACTGAAGGATGTCCCAAATGATCTCCTCCTTTTAAAGACTCCATAGATAGATCTCCAAGTCTTTAGAAGCATCTTATTTTGATTATTTTAATATTATTCTAGAAACTCCTTTTTGACTCCATCTAAGTGACTTTTAATATATTTTATTTCACTAAGTCACTTTTGGCCATTTGTCTTTCAATTAACTATTTTCCCCTCTTTTGATTTAATTAAGTGACTAATTAAAGTCACTTTTGATCTGGGAAAATGGTCAACCCCCCACCATACTCTCTCTGACCACTAGAAGTCACTTCTAAGCATCCCGCCCTATAGATCTTCTCGTTCTGGTTCCAACGAGCTATTACACTAAGGTATTCCATCAAATAATCCTCTCAGAATACCACTTCAAGCGTAATTAATTAAGTCATACCCATTAAGAACTTTGTTTTTGCAAGTTGTTAGAATGCAGTGGAACGACAAGAAAACTGTGCAGATGATGGTATATGCCAAGCCAATGCCATTGGATCCCATAAAAATCCCTCAAAACTCATCTGAGACCCTTGATGACATCATGTTAATTTTAGTTAACAATGGTATGTTCTATGCTTAACACAATTACTTCAATGTCCTTTTAGCAGCCCAGTGACAATTTCCAATTTAGTTTTCGAATAGCAATCACACTAACCATAAATCACATTGACAGTAATTGTAGACAGAACATGAATAGTAAAATGCAGAAGACAAGCCAAGACAAGAGAACACCAAATTTGGCAAATGCCAGGGAAAAACCCCAAGATGGGGAAAACCCTTTGATCAATTCTTCTTATTATTATATCAAATGTTCAACAGAGAGAGAGTACAATAAAGTCAATATTGACTTGCCAAATCATAGTCAAAACAAAGCTGTCAAATCTGCAGTCAACAATAGTCAAACTCAGCCAAAGTCAATGATGGTCAATGCAACAACAAACAATCCTCTTTGGAGCTCGGTCAAAGGAAGTCAAACTCAGCCTTTTGAAGTGATCAAAGAAAACCCAAAACAGTCACTAAATCAATGGTCAAACTTGGTCAAATTCTGCACTTGAAGTCTACAGTAAACCCTGCAGTCAACTTTGGTCAATGTGCCCATGATACCTCGGTTCCTTTGCCAATTAATGCGGCCTTCCAAAAATGAAATTCTGACCCAAAAATTGCAGTCAAATTGATGGTCAAAGTGCTTGGTCAACGCTGGTCAAACCTGCAACAAAATTATGAAATTTCGCCTTGTAATCTGTCCTTAAATTCATCCTTCTTGCCACACGTGTGAGAGAATAGATATGCCCAATAAGCTGTACGAGCCAATCAAAGAAGGAGAGAGAAGAATGTGTGTGATGAGATGATGTCAATTGAGGTTTGAGGTCTCTCATATTTATTCAAGTCGTTGAGGGTGAAGTGACATGTCTCTTGGGCTTCATGAGCCTACATGATGATGTGGCCGATCTTGACAATTTTCACATGTATGGGCATAAATTCAAAAACATATTTGTGCTTATCCAAATTTAATGATCTTTAGGTTGATTTTTGTCCTCTGGAAAAGAAGAATTGAATGCAATAATCATCCCCGTCAAATGAGTTGTCCAAAGTGGAATTTGGCCCTAATTGCCAATTTTAACACTCCCTCTCAACTAGGGAGAATTCCACCTGCCAATCTGTCCATGATCATGCCATTCTGTCATCATGTACCATATCTGCATCTCATCTCAGCTCTGCTGAACACTGATGTAATAATGAAGAAGAATCAATCGAGAGTGAGTCAGAAAACCTTGCCACTCTCCACTGATTGAAGTCAGTTCAGTGGTAGAACCCCAATCAGACTTGCTGCCAGATCAAGTTATTGAACATCATGCATCCTAGACATAGGGAGTATGACAATACATGATGCGTCCATCTGTAGTGCCATGGTCCCTATCCACTTTTTCCAACTCATTGGCCAGATGAGAGGTACTTCCCATGAGTTCTGGACTACATGGGTAGGATGTATGTTGGGGCATCCATAGGAGAAGGTGAACCACTCATCCTGCTCATATTCCATAGGAGAAGGTGAACCACTCATCAATCATGATTCACAAGGGAAGGTGAACCACTCACCCTACACACGTGTCATCAATCATAGTGGAAGGTGAACCACTCACCCTATGGTCACTAATAGTTCCAAGTGTAAAAATTCGAGAATCCCCAAATTACTACTGCAACAAACTGATATTTACTTCTCCTACTTGTTAATCCATGCAAGTTATTTACTGTGTTCTACTGTAAATATTGAATTAAATACAACTGCAACCTTCACAATTTTAAATAATATGCAGAAACAAGAATCTGAGCAAGAAAGAAATAACACACTAGTGACATCGGTATTTTTGGACCAATGTCCCTGGAAAATCCTAATGTGGGAAAACTGGTGCAGTAGCTGAGGGTTTGTATTATTAAGCAGTAATTTCTGAATATAATCTTTAGATGCCTTGCTAGCTATCCAATACAGAGAATCTGACCGATAGAGAGATGAGTCAGATATACCTCACACTATCACGGGCGATCCAACGCTAATCCAGCCAATGAATGGCTAGCCCTTAGCTACCTTTGTGCAGTTTCTGCGCAATCACTGTGCTGCTTTGCGTCACAACTTCTTAGGACTGCATCACTCCTTTAGCTGATTAATTTGCCTTTGGAACTTCGACTTTCTGCCCTCCTGGTCGCACACCCCGACTTCTGGCTCTGGAACTCAATTCTCCAACAAATTTCAGATCTCCTCTTAGGCTCTGCACTGCCTCTGCGTGGCCCTACGCTACCTAGCGTGGCTCTGCGCTGCCTCTTCTGGATCTCTCTCTGCCTTCTCTGTGATGTATCCACGGATCAGGAAACTCTCCAACCGGAAATTATCTCTGCCCCTCACTGCAAGAAATCACCTCGATCACTTCTCTGCAATTGCTGCGCTGCTCTCTTCAGAAATCGATCTCTTGATCTCTTACTCGATGTGTTTTCCAAATGCCCATCAGGCCTCTTTTTATAATCCTCTCGTTGATTAATCAAAAACCAAAATTAGATTCTAATCAATGGCTCAGATCATTTTGACTTAATCCTTGTCTTCTTCTAGAAGTTTCACTCCCAGTTTAATTAATACCCTTTAATTATTTTAATTTCCTAAGTTTAGACTTAGGCATCCATTAAAAATGATTAATTATTTTAATAAAATTGCCTTCGGGTGGAATTCCCCAAAACGATTTTTGGGTATTTTGGAATTCATGTTTCGTAGCCTCTTTGCAAATTTTGAGGCTTAGAGCACATCCGATGTAGCAAAAATCAACACTCCCTCTTAGCGAGGAATGTGCTTTAGTAATGCAACATGCTGAAGCATCACCCAGATTTTGTAACATCTCCCTATGCGCTGCTGATGTCTGACATCACTGCCCACCAACTACTACGCAAATGCTGCATCCATGCTGCTGTTGTCTCTGCCACTGCCTACACTGCATCTGCATTGCAACCCTCGCAAATGTTGCATCTATGCTGTTGCTGGCCCTACCACTGTAAACACTGGATCTGCACTGCAACCTTCTCCAATTGTTGCTGATACTGCAATAACAATGGAAAAGCATCCAAAATATTGAACCAAAGGTGTTCAGTGTGATGCATCTGTTGCTGGAGTTATGACTGCTGCTAGTCTCTACGCTGTCACTGAAGCTACTGCGCTGCTTCTAACTCTGCTCGATGCCAGCCGCACTGCTTCCAACACTAGCTCTGCGTTGTTCAGACTCTGGTGCTCCTAGCTACTGCAACTGTCACTCCGACACTACTATGCATCAACTGACCTGGTCCATCCTGCTACTTTTGATATGGGCTCTCGTAGCAAGTTATTGATCCAAGAGGTGGACTCCTCAAGGATCCCGCCCTTCTGCAGTTCTTTCGAACTACAGTACTAGATCACCCCACCTCTCCCTTGAAGGTATTTGGGCAATAATGGCGAACTCCTCTTCCTCGATCTCTGGGGTTGCAACTTGTGGATCATGTTTCTCATCTTTGTCCTTCTTCTTGAGAGGACACGATGTAGCGTAGTGACCAAATTCACCACACCAGAAACATTTGATCTTTGAAACATCTTTCTTCTTCTTCCACTACTCCTGCTGCCCCTTAGATGCAAGGGTTGAATTCTCTTCCTCCTCCTTGGGCTTTGTCCCACTGTTGCTGCTGTCATCAAGTTTGCACTTGACTAACTCTCGCCTCATCTCTTCCTATTGAAGAGCAACCCACATTCCTTCCCAATCCGACAATTTCTCTCTGCCCAGGATACTCTGGACAAATACTTGCCATTCTTCTGAAACTGAATTCAGGGCCGACCTCACCATCTCTGTAGGCTGAGGTGTTGATCCTATAGTTGCCAACTGATCTCGGACTTCCTGAATCTTTGATAGGAACGGATCAATGCATTCCCCTTTCTCCATCCTAGTTGTTCTCAACTTCTCCTCCAAGTATATCTTCCGTTGCTTGGAAGATCTTTGATATAGTGTAGCCAAGGCATACCACATCTCTTTCGCTATCCCTTTGCCAACAATGTGACATACAACGTGATCCCTCACTCCATTGAGAATCAACCGCTTGGCCTTTGTCATCTTGGCCTTGTACTTTTTGAGTGGATCTACATCACTGGGTACAACTACCACACTATCAACGTACATCTTCAGATCATGCTAAAACAGTGCGAGACATGCAAGTAGATTTCAAATGAATATTCAATGAATTGATTGAGCAACAATACTCAATAATAATACAGAGATATTTACAAAGATAGAAACATCAAGTTTCTATGTAAAGAAACAGTTTCATCTAAGAAACTGCGAAAGGAAGAAAATTAGAAACAGCTACAAGAATGAGCATTAAACTAAAATAGTATTATTCTAATACCCTCCCTTAATGCTCAATCTATTTACAACACCAATAGATCCCCTGAATTTTACAAACTTATTAGGACCAAGAGGCTTGGTGAAGATGTCTACGGGCTGCTCTGTTGTGGGAACATATCTCAACTGAACGGATCCGTCTTCAACAAGCTGGCGAATGTAGTGGCAATGAGTCTCCACATGTTTTGTTCGTTCATGAAAGACAGGATTTTGGCAAGTTTGAGCACTCCCTGATTATCACAAAACAAGGAAGTAGGACCTGTCTGGAAAACATGCATATCTGCAAGCATACGTCGAAGCCAAACTGTCTCACAGGATGCCTTAACTGCTCCCCGATATTCTGCTTCTTTGGAGGAGAGAGCCACGGCTTGCTGCTTCTTACTAGTCCAGGTGACAACACCATATCCTATACTAAACACATACCCAGCTGTAGATTTACGATCATCAATTGAACCGGCCCAGTCATAATCTGTGTAACCAATGAGTATAGGATCGGAACTGCGAGTGTATAGGAGTCCATAATCAGAAGTGCCACTCACATATCGTAGCACACGCTTTGCTGCTATCCAATGATCGACTTTAGGAGCTGACATGAAGCGGGAAATGTAGCTTACTGCAAAACTGATGTCTGGTCTGGTGGCAGTAAGGTAGATGAGACTGCCTACTAATTGCCTGAATAAAGTTTCATCCACAGGGAGAGAGGATGACTGAGAAGAAAGTTTGAGCCCTGGTTCCATAGGAGTCGTGGCTGGTTTGCAATCCCGCATTCTGAACCTGTCCACAAGATTTTTGGCATACTTGGACTGAGAGAGAAAGATGTGATGCTCAGTCTCCGAAACTTCAACCCCCAGACAGTAGTGAAGAAGTCCCAAGTCTGTCATATCAAAGGTTCTGCATAAGTCTTGTTTGATCCCATGGATCAAATGTGCAGAGCTGCTAGTAATGATAAGGTCATCTACATAGACAACCACAAACAATATATCATCACTAGTATGTTTGATATACATATTTGCATCAGATGGGCTTCGTTGAAAGCCATGATCTGTCAGGTACTGATCAATTGTCATGTACCAAGCCCGAGGAGCTTGTTTCAATCCATAGAGAGCTTTAGCTAATCTACACACTTTCTGTTCTTGACCAGCAATCTTAAGTCCTGGAGGCTGTGTCATGTAGACTTCTTCCTGTAAGTCACCATTTAGGAAAGCACTTTTTACATCCATCTGATGAACTTTCCATTTGAATTGAGCTGCTAGGGCATGGACAAGATGTATGGTACTCATTTTGGCTGTAGGAGCAAAAGTCTCCTCATAGTCAATGTCTTCCTTCTGTGAGAATCCTTGAGCCACAAGATGAGCTTTATATTTGTCTAGAGTTCCATTGGCTTTGTATTTCACTTTATATATCCATTTGCAGCTAATGTGCTTTTTCCCTTCAGGAAGATCAGACAGGGTCCATGTGTGATTTTCTGAAGGCTCTGGAATTCAGCGTCCATAGCCTGTTCCCACTCAGATGTACCCTTAGCCTCTGAGTAAGTTTGAGGCTCAAAGATACTGTGTAGATTAGCCATAAGAGCAAAATTTACTGTAGACTGTTGTTTGCTCTTATGTCTAGAAGTTCGTCCTTCAAGGAGTTCATCATCCCTGAGATCACCAATGGTTTTAGCCCACCATTTTGGCCGAAGAGTAGAGGAACCAATATCAGGAGGAGAAGAAGAAGGTTCAAGAGCAATAGGAGCAGCAAGAGAAGGGTTATTTTCCGGAGGAAGCTCAGGCAATGTATTATCAAACACTGATGCTGCATCATCCCTCCCATCAGGTGGACCTACCGGAAGAAGAACACTGTGAGGCTGATTCGTAGAACACTGCTGAGAAGAAGAAGACTGAAAGAATCCTCTGTCTTCATCAAATACCACATCCTGACTGAAGCTAAGACGACCAGTGGCAATATCTATTAGTCTATAGGCCTTGTGATGATCACTGTACCCTGTCATCATGAGTTTTTGGCTTTTGGAATCCAACTTAGAGCGCTTAGCAGCTGGAATCCAAACATATGCAATTGAGCCGAATACTTTGAGGTGACTAATCTTAGGCTTACGGCCAGACCACACCTCTTCGGGAGTCTTCCCTTTAACAACCTGAGTGGGTGATCTGTTAAGAAGATAAACAGCAGTAAAGACTGCTTCAGCCCAGAATTTGTTTGGAACACTCTTGTGCTGTAACATGGAGCAAGCCATTTCAACAACCGTACGGTTGCGGCGTTCAACAACACTGTTCTGCTGAGGAGTGTAGGGTGTAGTGAATTGGCGTTTTATGCCATGAGTATCACAGAAGTTGGAAAAAGCAGAAGAACAAAATTCCCCCCCGTTATCTG
>APFE031514311.1:42543-66960 GCA_000404065.3 Pinus taeda | reverse complement strand
GATCTGAAGACCTTTTAGTCATAAAGGCATAGAAGGCAGAATCTGTCTGCTCGGAATGTTCTGCAACATTTGCTGTCTAATGGAGCCCTCCCTATTTCTCCTGTTCAGAAGCAATCCTTTGTCGGCAATCTTTCTTTATGTGGCCAAACTTGT
Organism: Pinus taeda; assembly: GCA_000404065.3. Taxonomy (NCBI): domain Eukaryota; kingdom Viridiplantae; phylum Streptophyta; class Pinopsida; order Pinales; family Pinaceae; genus Pinus; species Pinus taeda. The sequence continues at coordinate 66,807 of APFE031514311.1, read as the reverse complement.
GACAGTAATTACACTGCACATTTTTCTTCCTAGCAGGATCAAAAGGCTAAGAAGAACCTTTCTGTTGAAAGAACGGAGAGGACTGATATTTGGCTATAAAAGCATTTTCGGAGGGGGTTGATGCTGCACTACTACCAAGCTGTTGTTTCCAACGATCCTGCTGCATGAGTTTGGTACATAATTCTGGAAACTTCAGATCAACATTAGTGGCAGTAATGTTGAGTGGTTCTATGAAGTGCTCATAAGATTTTGGTAGACTTTTCAGAGCTGATCTCGAATGTCTTTAATCTTGTTGAGATGTTCCTGTAAAGACATATGTTCATCCATCATGATGGAGAACAGCTGATTTTTTAGAAAGAAAGCTCTGCTCTTGTCAGATGTCTCGTGTAGTTCTTTCAACTGTTGCCAGATCCCAGCAGCTGTCTTACCAGAAGGAATCTGTGGTAACTGATCATCAGCCACAGAGAGCTTGAGAAGCATAACAGCCTCTCGATTTCGATCATCAAATTTATCTTGATCGGTACCAACTGTATCGGGACGAAGCTCTTTGCCCAAAACGAGTTGATCAAGACGCCTATATTCAAAAATGGTCAACATTCTTTGTTTCCAGATGTTATAATTGTTGCCATTAAAGCGTTGATTTCCTTCTAACATCAAATTGGTGAGCGAGGCCATTTGTACGTTTCCCAAGACAATAAAGAAATCTGGCACAAATTTCAATGTAGATGCTTGTTGATCCTCTGATTTTGCAGCGGTTTTAATCCACTCAGCCAAGAAAAAATTGACCAATATGTGGACAGAAAATACGAACCTAGATGACACAGGAACGCTTCAATCAACAGAGAAAATAAGAGATCACGGATCTCAGCAGAAATATCATAAAAAGGAATCGATTGTCAGAAAAGAGATTCAGGTATCGATCCTGCTCGACGGATTCTCCTCAGCTTAGACGGACAGCAACAACAACACCGTTAAAAAAAAAATCTCCCGTAACTCACCACAGCTCGAGTGTATATACAGAAGTTTTGGGTTGTATTTCAACCGGCGGCGCACGTAAATCTGCAACCATCCGATTGCTGTTTCCTTTATTAAATCTGAAAAGCAGAGAGAGCGTTGATGGTCGGTTTTCTGTTCGTCACAAGTTATCAAGATGGCGGAATATCCTCAGCATCCGCCTTTTGTATATATCAGAACATTCAGCCTTTTGTATAATAAAACTGATGATTTAAGCCTGGAAACGACTACGATCCAGTAAATTCCTCAGCTATCCCCTCAGAAAACCAAGAGGCGGCAGCAAAAACCCCTCACGAAAATCACAAATGAAGAAATCCTGTATCGCAAGTATGATGCAATCAAAGACTCGAACAATTTACCCACTCGTATGTGACAATGGAACTAGAATGGTCGCACCAAGACCAGTTTTCCCGACGACGTGGTTCTGTAATCGTAACTGCGGGAGAGTGGTCGCGGGTTCGATTCAAGCCGGATGCTGAAGGCAGCATAAGAGACGAAGCAGCAGTTATGTTTTGCGGCGGCGACGGTGAGGGTGTTGCAATGGAGGCAGCGATGGATCTGATGCGAAGAATGTCGCCTTCGTTGTCGCAGAACGCTCTGTCGTCGTTGCTGGCACTGCTGCCCGAGCACCAAGCATAAATTCTTAAATTCTTCCAGTTAAAAACAAATTTCGTCCAGCAAAATGCCCTGCAGATGAAATGTGGGTCCACTCGATGATAACGCTTATTCGATTTATAACAAAATGCCGACTGTGTCACACGCAATTCACACGCAATCCTCTGGGATCGATGCCAACAGCTGGGATCCGCTCCGCTCCAAAAAAAAATGTCGAGGGATTTTACAGCGAATTCAAAAGAAACCAGAGAGCAACCCCGAAAAAAAGTTTTAACACAGCTGAAAAATTATTTCGAAGAATCCACTTCTGTATCGAGATAGACGACTGTAAGCTTTTATCATAGTGAGCAGAGCCAAAGCTAAGACTCAATGAAGGCTATCTGGCTTACAGAGAGCTCGACCTTAGAAAGGAATGACAGAAAGAACTGAAGAGATTAGGATGCAGAGAGAATAACTGCTCAAGAAATCTCTTTTTCTGGCTCTGATACCATTAAATGTCGAACCGGATATGGATTTTCCATTGAATTTAATTGATGATTGAGCACAATACTCAATAATAATACAGAGATATTTACAAAAGATAGAAACATCAAGTTTCTATGTAAAGAATCAGTTTCATCTAAGAAACTGCTAAAGGAAGAAAATTAGCAACAGCTAAAAGAATGAGCATTAAACTAAAATAGTATTATTCTAATAAAAATGAGAAAAGATATATTGATCTTATGCCATGAAGAAACATGATCAATAAGAGAAGAATGGTAACTTGGTAATTAAGTTGGATCCATGGGCACTCTGATAAAAGTAGACTCATATGAAGACAGACCATGAGGATGTCGAAACTTTGTTGAAGAAGATTGACATGGTAAGAGGAAGCCCTTCAAGAGAGAGCCATTCAAGGCTTGTAAAAGAAGCAACTCAAGTTCAAATTTATAAAATTTATAGCAATTCTCCATCACAAAAAAAGGTTCGTCATTTTTGCCTTTAAAAAATTTTTATATAAACGACTCTCATTTATAGGGTTTTGCTATAGAATCATGAAGATTCTTATATTGTTAATGTGTTTGATTTCTAAATTAAAACCAACTCTTGTAGTATTATTTTTTATATTTGTTCACTTTGGTAAAACCCTAGCGTTTTAGGGTTTAATAATATCTAGGGTTTATGACAAAACCCTAGTAGAGGTTGATATAAGATCCTAGGGCATGAAAGTGAAACCCTATGTGTAAATTCGTCTGTGTGATTGAAACCCTATCTAGGTTTAGGTTTTGGATATCTAAGGTTTAATTTCTTTTGATAACCCTAAATGTTGTCTTTGTAATAACATAATAACCCTAGATTGATAAAGTTAATTTCATTTGTGCTTGGTTGTACTTGTTGATGAGATTTGCAGGTACATAATTTTCAAGAAATTGTAGTTGTATGCCTACGTCATACTTGAAGATGACCTTTGAAGATATTGAACATGATGGAAAGAGAGAGTTGTAAGAACCTTGATGATATTGAAGTTTACATAGATAATTGAAAATGGCCTTGTTACCATATGAAGGTAATGAATCATGTTCTTGACAACTCCGATGATATGATGATGCAAAAGAAAGAGCCTGTGTAGCTGGAAGAATAAACTTGTTGATGATGAACTTATCTCCCTAAGTTGAGAGGGATCTTGGATGTATTTCTTTATGAAGGAAAGTGTATATCCTCCATAGTTGAAAGGGAGGACATGATTCTCTACTTCCTGTATCATGACTGACAGTTGTACGTATAATAAAGGCCATGAAGAAAGAGTGACATCGGAGAATAGCTAAAACACTATTGATGGTTATTTTTGTTTGATGAATGGAGAACAAAGACTCGATTGTTTTGAGAAGTGTTGAGGTTGAGTTTGGTGTTACTTGAAAAACAGAAAAATGAAGCTTCCAACGAGACTTGTTCGGATATTACGATGACCTAACCAGCATCAGAATAGCTGAGGACCCCAAATTTTACGCTAACATATTGATAGAATAGTTATCAAAACTTAACCGGTCATTGAACTGATAGACCCCCCAGAACGAGAACCAGTCAAAACCGTATGGAAACCATTAAAAAATTCGGACCAAAAAACTAGTCAACCAAAAACACACAAAGTATTCAAATTATAAAGAAAAACATAGATATTCATGTGCATTCGTATGAATCCAAACCTTTTATACACAAATAAGAAAAAGTTCTCATTTATATAGCATTTAAGGCTACAAATGACCAAAATAGAACCGAGTGCAATCCATCTCTAAACTGAAAATACATCAGCAAACAAGCTCCACATGGCCTCTAACATCCAAAAAAAATTATGCTACAACAAATACCTACATATCATCAAAATCATTGCCTATATTGGGATCTTCGTCATCAATATCACCCTCTAAGCATTAGAACATGATAGAAAAACCATAGCATGTCAAGTCAAGATTTTGTTTAAGTGATGGGTATTTTTTTTAGTAGGTTCATGATAAAGACATCAAGGTACATAGAAGGCTTGGTGCTCTTAGTTAAATATTAGCTCCATACCCTCGTACATGAGAAAATCCAATGTAGCGTTGCAATCCCCCCAATCCTAAAATCCTAGAAAACAGATAAGTCTACTGGATTTTGAGTGAGATCTAAAATTCTACTTTCTCCATATGAAATCCAATGAGGTCAAAACTGCTCTCGAACATCCTGAGCCATTTCATGGTAATATTCAAAATTTAAGTAAAAGGATGAAAATGAAAGATAAAGGAGAATGTCACTTTTACTTTAAGGATTTAACATTACCATGAAATGCATAGCAATAATAGAGCCACCTACTGTAATATTAAGCACTTATTCTAGGCTAGTGCCTAGTTAAGACAAACATTAAAAGAAAAGAAAAAAACAAAATAGGCCCCACTTGTTGTGTTTTGTGTGGCTTTATCGTATCGAACCAGGGAAAAATGGCTCAAGTCACCGGTTCGAACCGGTTTTTGCCTCAAAACAGTCGAACCAGTCTGAACCGGTCAGTCTGGTTCAATCCTTATAACATTAATTGATAGTAAGAACCAATATATTGAAAGTTTGATACTAGTTGGGGTTGTGGAGCTACAGTATGTTCTAATGAATGAACAAGTAGCTGATGTGTTGATCTCTCCCTGAGAAATTTGAATATTTGATAAAGCATGCTTGGATTGACAATATCTCTTATTTGGTTGAGAGGAAGAGATGAGTACCTTAGGTTGCATGCTTGTATGATGGTACTTGGGAGGACATCTTGGCCTAGTTGGTATTCAGATCCCAATTAAAGTTTGGCCTTCGTGATGTTTAGATCCCTGCGTGGGAAGCTTTCTTGGTCTTGATGATATGGAGCTTTGTTTTAGTGTTGATATCTTAACCTTGATGATACCTAGATCCCTGTGAGGATTGGTGTCTTGGCATGGAAGCCTAGATGGTATCTATATCCAGATGGATTCATACCAAGGTTGTAGCTTGATGGTACCTATAGTGACAAGTTGCCTTGATGACACCTTAATCCCTATTGGGTTGATACCTTGGTAGTTATGGTATCAAGATCTCTAGCATTGCATAAGTTGACACCCTTATGTGAACTTTTCAAAGTAAGTATTGTCCTTGTATAGATTAGTCAATTATGAATACCTCCCTAGTTAAGAGGGATTGTTGAAAGTTGTAAACAGCATCAATCTTCATAATTGTATTTGGAAAAAGAAAGAAAGAAATAATATTTTACTAAAGCATGGGTTTCATGCTCAAAAAATTTTAGTTCCTAGGTCAAAGCACCCATTGAATGCTTCTAGGGTTTTTGTTTTGAGTCAAAGTCATTTTCATAATGTAAAAGACCCTATTGGGCACTTGTAACAAGAAAAGAAAAATTGTTTAATATTTAGAAGAGTCTAAGAAGACCCCAAGATCAAGTCGGCTAGCCTACATTAAGTCGGCCTAATGTAGGCTTGAGGATGTTGATCTAGATTGTCATTGATGTCAATATGGCAATATTCTGGAATATTAAACATTAATGTGAAAGCCAAGGAGAAGCAAATCCGTTAAGTAACAGGAGCAAGAAACCAAGGAAAGCCATTGGAAGTCAAGAACACGAGCAATCAAAGAAGAGCTATCGAAAGAGTTCATCAAAAGTAGTTTACAGGAGTAAAACCACAAAAGCGAGAGAAGCAATTCATCAGAAGCCATCAAAGAAGAGTTATCGGAAGTCACAGGAAGAACAGTGATATCAGAGGAGCAAAGAGGAACACATCAGTGGAGAAAGAGCTAAAGGGAAGAAGAGCCACGATTGCGATATGAGTTGCAGACCCGATGCTTCCATACAATACGCCTTAATACAACATCGCAAGTCTGTTTTTTAAAGATGTTGTCACATTAAAACCCCGATTGCGATATAAGGTGCGAACCCGATCGCTCCATTATAACACGCCCTAAAGAAATATCGCATCCATCGTATCGGAACTTTCATATCACAAGACTTGAAGGGATGTTACGTTAAAGCCCCCGATTGCGATATATATTACAGACCCAACTACACCATTACAACATGACTTAATACAATGTCGCACTCGTCGTATCGGAACTTTCATATCACAAATCTTAACGGGATGTCACAATAAAACCTCTGATTGCGTTAATATTGTGGACCCAATTGGCTTATCAAAAACAGTTTATTGAATATCACATCCACTCCGTCGGAAGTCAGGGAATCCGCAATGTTATGTGCAAACCTCCGATTCTCATGAAATTGCGATTGCAGGATTAAAGGAATGACTTTGATTCTCATGAAGTTGCGATTGCGGGATTAAAGGAATGACGTGGCATGTGGGGACCTCCAATATGGGTATAGCCTCTCTTATGATGCGATTCCGTAAATAACAAGGCTATGTTATAATTGGTTGAATATTAACAAAAGGCCCTTCGATATATTTTTAATGTGCCACCTCATGCACAAGTCGGCCTCTCCACCGATGAATGTGTCTTTTCGTTTATTGGCAAAACTCATATATATACATGTTGAAATGCTTCACTTCAAGTAGGTGAATCAAGCATCTATCACAGAGAAGAAGAGACAGTTCACAACTCGTGAACTTGAAAGAACAAAGGAAAGCAAGTCAAAGGTCGAGCAAGAAAAGTAATTATGTTGATTAGGTTAATCTTTGAAAGGCTCGGGCCTTTGATGAATTAATCTATGGAAGAAGTACAGACCGCAACCTGAAGAACAGTTTTGTGAAGATTTGTATGACCTCAAACCAGCGAAGTAAGATTTCATCAGTCATCGTTTGAAGGGAGCAGTAGACAACACCGGCGTTGAAGTATCTATGAGTTTGTTCCTTGAAGTAAGATACCGCAACATTCACTCCTAAAGCAGTTACCGCGACAATAAGAACAGAGGCGTGAAACAGAGAATTGTTTTTGTGCAGACATTGAGGCTTAGCACAAATATCTTGTTGAAAAGCTTCAACAAATCTTGGAGATGTTATTGGAGATCATGATGCCTATTTGAAATCATCATGAGGTAACTTTGTAGACCCTGTTTGGGCAATATGAAGAGTTGTGAAGACTCCTTCATATGAAGATAGGTTGTCATTGATGTAGCAGTGACGCTGTATATTGACAGAATTCAGTGAAGAAGATTTTGGGAGCAGAGAATTACTATCAAACATATCTAGACAAAATATAGCAGTGGGTTGTTGCGCAGAGGGTTGGTGCCCTGAAGGTTGGAGCCCTAGAGGATTGATGTCCTCAAGAAACCAAGTCAGAGCCTGTACCAGAGAAGGGTTGGAGCCCTAGGGGTTGGAGCCTCTAAACGCAAGGTCGATGCCTTGAAAAGATAGGGTTGGTCCCCTAGAGATTGGAGCCTCACAAAAGTCCATGTTGGTGCTTGGCATCAGGTTGGAGCCTAGGAGATTGAAGATTGGTATCTTCATAAAGGGTTGGAGCCCTATTTATATTGTACTTGATTCACTATAAAGATTATATTAATAAAAGCATTTATTCTTGTTGCTTATTTTGTGTTTAAATATAATTGATTTGACTCGTAAAAGTAACAATTGAAAAGAAATGTTGATTCACCACCCCTCAGTATTTCCAACAGAGGAGCCATGTGGAAGACTATCAATAAGAGGACTGCAACCTCCATTGTGAATATACACACCTCCAAGTTTGATCTGAAATATCAAGCGAAAAAAAGGAAGTGCGAGAAGGCTAGAAGACAATGAATTTACCCTAGCAAAGAAATGAGAAACCCTCGCGAAGAAGGAAGTTTGAAATTTTTGTTTTGGCTCACACGTGTGATCTGAGTCTCCGTCCGAATTCTGAAGGTCGAAGTTGCAGACTTAGTTGATGACGACGAAATTTTGAGAAGATACTTTTTGAGTTGAGGCTTTTATGATCCATATTGGGTATATTGGAAATTTTTCAGAAAAAAAAAAAGTAAAAAAAAACAATAAAAAATAAAAAAAAAAAAAATAAAAAAAAAAAAAAAATAAAAAAAAAAAAAAAAAAAATTAAAATAAATAAATAAATAAAAATTAAATAAAATAAATAAATAAATAATAAAGAAAATAATAAAAAAAATAAAAAAATAAAAAAAAAAAAAAAAAAAAAAAAAAATAAATAAATAAATAAATTTAAAAATTTAAAATTTTAAAAAAATTTAAAAAATTAAAAAAATCACATGAGACTTTTTTAGTCGACATGTTTCAAACCACCCAATGTGGTTCATCGTCAAGACAAGATGGAGAAGCAGATCCAACATACGTTTAAATAGAGAGAGCACAATGTAGAGACTAATAATTATAACAATTAGAATCTATCGGCTAGATTCTAAAAATATATAACTATGACTATTAGATTAATTTCTAAAATATTTTAATATGATATTAAGTCAAGCTACTTTTTGGTGAAGTCAACCTAGTTCACTGATTGAAGATATTGTTCTTGTTCAAGGAAGTTTGTATGGTAGTTGGGCTTGGCCTTGGGAAGTCTTTGTTTTCGGGTCTTGAGTCTTGGAAGTCTCCTTTAAAGTTGATTCTATAAGAAGTGAAGTTCCTTTTTCTAGGTTTTCCCCTTCAAGGGGTTTTCCCTGGCTTGGAGCCTATATCTGGTGTTCTTCTTGTTGTCTTTGTGACCTTCATCGTTTTGGCAATTGTTTTGATGATAAGAACTTAATAATAGAAGAAGAAGTAATAAGAAATCACAATAAATTGTCATGTTAAAGAGAAATCAAATTAAAGAAACCTTAATAAGTTGCCGTAAGGATTTCTCAACAAAACCAACATAGTATCAGAGATTTGGTGAAGAAAAAGAGTTGTGAGATCACCTTGAAGAGCATTAAGAAGCACTTTGGAGAGTTTGGGATTCTTCCTTCTATTTTTTGATAAACCACCATCACCATCAATTCCTTCATGAAGGTTGAAAACAAGCTTGAAAGAGCTACAAATTACAGGGCATGGAAGGATAGGATTGATCTAGTGCTTGCAAGGAACAAGGTTTTGGGAATTGCCACAGGAAAATTTATTGAACCAGCTGACGAAGTAGGGAAAGACAAATTTCAGGAAGACGATATCTTGGCAAGGAGCATTATTATAGAATTTGTAAGGGATCATCTAATTCCCTATATTGTTGATCATCAAACTTCCAAGGGAATGTATGATGCCATCATTGGATTGTACAGTAATAACAACATCAATCAATCTATAAGTTTGAGAGGTTGACTTTGCAATGTCAAGATGACAAAGAATGATACAGTGGCATCTTATTTTGTAAGGATATCTCAAATAAGAGATCAACTCAAGGCCATTAGTGAAGAAGTATCTGACAAAGAATTGGTAGTTGTGGCTTTCAGTGGTTTTCCTAGATCTTGGGATCCTTTTGCAGTGGGCATTAGTGCAAGAGAAAATGCACCTTCATTTGATAAGTTGTGGGTTGCTTGCACTAAAGAAGAATCAAGACTCCATTCTAAAGGCCAGACTTAAGATCCAAGTAAAGAAGTTTTTGTAGCTCGTTCTAAGAGTAATAGAAGAAGACCTAATTTTGGAAGACTTCAAAAAAGTTCTGGTAGAAGACCAAATTCAAGATTTCCTCCAAGAAGGGAACCTACAACACAAATAAGACCTCCTCCTCCTTTCAAGATAAAAGTTATAGAAAAGATCAAACAAATGTTCAATGCTTTCATTGCCAAGCATATGGTCACTATCAAGGTCAATATCCTCAAAGGAATCAAAGCGATGACTATCAAAGGAATGAAGATCAAAAGAGTAAAGGAAGGCATCATGCCTCTACAATTGACCTAGAAAGAATGAATTTGATCATGAATACTCAGTTTATTGTGCTTTTACAGGTTCCATTGCAGGTCATCTTGAGATATGTTTGGTGGACAATGGTGCCTCTAGGCATATGAATAGGAGTCATGATCATTTTTCTGAATTGGTTGAAAAGAAGATTGCTCAAAGGGTTGAGCTTGGAGATAATGGCAAATATGAAGTCAACAACATTGGCACGTCAACCTTCCAATTAAAATTAGGAGGTAATGTATCAATTAACAACATTTTATATGTTCTTGGTTTGAAGAAGAACATGTTGTCTATTTCATCTCTTGAAGATAAAGGATATAGAATTGCTTTCATTGATGGACAAGTTCTAGTATGGAAGAAGGATGCCTCATTTGAATCTGCCAAGGTCATTGGTGTAAATATTGGAGGCCTATATCATCTTCTTAGACATTCAATTCAAGCCTTGCTACACAACACCACTAATCTTTGTGAATTATGGTATCGAAGGTATGCTCATGTTCATTATAAAGCATTGTCTAAAATGAAATATTTTGTTAGAGGTGTGTCGGAAATCAAAGTTGAACATGACATAGTATGTAAGGGATGTACCCTTGGGAAGGGCGTTAAAGGAAGATGTACTAACAGTGATAGTATATACAAAGGAATCTTGGATCTTGTGCACTCTGATGTTAATGGTCCTATGTCTAACAACGTTGAGAAATCAATACTAGTAGAATTAGGGTTAGATTTTTCTTTCTTGATAATTGCTTGTGAATTATGTTGGCTTCTTTTACTTATTTGTTATATTATCTTTCATCAAGCAATTACCAAATTATGTGTGTATGAAGATCGCAAAAACACAAGACACAAGATGTAGGCACTCTATCAGGGAAAAACCCCTACCTAGGGGAAAAGCCATTCAAAATCTCTTCCTTCAATAGTTTTCTTGAGACTCTTCAACCTAGACATAGACCTCCTCCAACCACCAAGTCAGCCTCCTCTTCTAGCAATTTCGACCCTGAATTTCGACCTTGAAGCAGCGACACTTTGACCCAGCAAATGGCAACAACAGCAACAGCAACTTCGACTATACAAGAAAAACATCGATCTCCCAGAGAAACCCAAACGAGCGAGACAGAGATAGCCCAAAACTTTGATTTTCTCTTTTCCTACCTCTTTCTCCAATTTCGCACTTCTTCCAGCCTCCTCTTCCTTCTTCGCACTGTTGCAGCTCTTTCTTCTGGATATCGAACTTGTGAGTGAGAGTGCGTTCCAAATGAATTTGATCTCCTTGTATATATAGGCTTGAGGTGAGGTCCAATTACCTTGCTTGAGGCTAACTTGATCTCCTTGAGGCCGACTTGGTGTGGAGGTGTCAAATACCTAATTTGACTCAATAATAAATCTTTTTACATGATTCAAAAGCCCAAAAAGGGTCTCTTTAAATGGACAATGACTCTAATAACTCGGAATAAATCCTAGAAGTCCTCAATGGGGACTCTGACCTAAAACATGATGACCTAAGCATGAAACCCATGCTTTAATAAGTGATTGTGATAATAATATGGCAAAAAAAAAATCATTCTTTTGACAAGTACATTATATAATGACTCAAATACAATTTATGAAGACCGAACCTAGTTACATTTTCAACACTCCTTAACTAAGGAGGTATCCATAATAACATATTCAAGTACAAGGAAGATCTCAAAACATATGAACTATGAAGAGTTTAGGCACCGCAATGCCATGGACTAGATTCCTGACCAGGGCAATCTATCCAAGGGCCTCCAACAGTTGAGGCACTCACAATGCCATGGACTAGATTCTTGACCGGGGTAATCTATCTAGGTGGGACTAAGATGGACTAAAGCTTTCAGCCTCTCTAGGTACCATTAGGCTTACTTGCTAACCATCAACCCAAGGATCTAGGTGCGTATCTGAGGTCAGAGCTCCATGACCAATGCCACCCTCTCTACTTCGGGAACTACAAATCAACACATAGTGTCGGCCACCAAATGTCATCCCAGGCAATATGTCTCACACACAAAGCCTCAACAAATCTCTTCCAAACTTTTATCATCATCAACAAGATTAGCAATATCAACTAAACCAAGCATGCTTCTAAGATATTCAAATTTCTTATTAAGAAGCGACTTTGTTAGTGTATCACCTACCTAATCGTCTGTCGGGACATACTATAGCTTGACGTCCCATCCTGCACCAAGTTCCTAATATAGTGGAAATTATTGTTGATGCAACACAGGATCTCCAGACATCTTGATGCAACTTTGATTACCACAATTTATCACAGTAGGATCTAGAGGCTTCTCAAACAAATCTATCAAAAACTTCCTCAACCATACAACCTCCTTTCCTACTTCACATGCAGCCACGTATTCTGCTTCAACGCTACTCAAAGCAACGGGATCTTGCTTTCTACTTATCCATGAGATCATGGCAGATCCCAAACTAAAGCATCCACCTGTAGTGCTTCTTCCATCAGTCCCATTGCCACCCCAACCAAAATTTGTGAAGCCAATCAGCTTGACTTCCTTGCTATTATACTTTACGTAGTGATGTATAGTACCATGAAGATATCTCAATATATGCTTGGGAGCTATCCAGTGATCATGATGAGGCTCCAACTGAAACTGACTAAGAATGTTCACAACAAAGCATATACTCGGCCTAGTATTTATCAGATACACCAAAAAACCCACCAACTAACGATAGGAGGTAGGATCAACGAGACTTGAGTCAGAGCTCCTCAACTTCTTGAGATTGGTGATCATAGGAGTAGTTAAGGGCTTGGAGTCCATCATCCCAAATTTTTGCAACACCTTGATGATATACTTTCCTTGCCCCAAATATACATCCCCAGGACTTTCCATACTTCTAGACCTAGGTAATAGTGCGTCAGTGCTAGATCCTTCATCTCAAATTTGGTTGTCATCATCTTCTTGCATTCTTGTATCCTTCGCTCCACACTTGTAATGAATAGATCATTCACTTGTAATGAATAGACCTGTAATGTACAAGGTAAAATCAAGATTGTGTTAAAAACGCAAAATCTGCTACAAAACTCCCAATTTTGCAGCAACTTTTGCAATGCCTCAAGTTTTGTATAATTGTGACCTTCCTCTGACAAAAAGGAGCAACTAGGTAGTCTCAAAATATCCTTGTGATGGTAATGAACTCCTGAAACACCCTTTGAAATGGTTGCAGACCTCCTAATCACCTTATCCCCTTGGTTGGCGATGTAGCAGACTTTTGCAGCAAACTGTCATCTTTCGCAACAACTTCAAAATTTTGAGCATATGATGGTTTCTTCTAATATAAAGTGTTGGAGGCAACATATAAGTGTTGTGAGATCCTTATAACACCCCACTGGACAATCAAATCCTCAAAAATGCACCATCTCATTAGCATAAAGGACCAACATACAATGTGTAGCATGTCTTGCTACGTTTTTGCAAACTCCACCAAAACTGACCTATTTTTGACTTCTTGAGCAAAAAGACAAAATTCAGAGCTTAGTGGCATCCACCTGATGAAGATCTACATTCTTGTTGGCTTCTGCTAGTATATCAAATTTGCCACTCTTCCTCTTTCTTCCAAATTTCTTGGCCTCGGTAAGTTGTTGTTTTACTAATTTGAGTCTCCTTTTTAAGACCAAATTTTGGGTATACAAATTTCTCACTTGCCTATGCAGAGGCAAGGTCCACTTTAACTTATGTTTAGCCTTATCAAGGACAGGTTCAACAACTTGTAATTGCTTAAATAAACTCAGTTTATCCGTTTGATCCTTTTCTGCAAACCAATCTACTTGCTGATGAACTCCTTCAAGTTGTTCCAACAGTCTTTCAAACTCATTATGCTCATCAAAAACCACTTTATGTTCTAGATGAATAGTCTCCTTCATTTGCAATTTCCATCTTGGCAGCAGACCTAGTTCTAGGTCTCCTTGACTACTCAATTGTCACCTGCACATCTTCAACATCTATGATCTGTTTTCTTTTGTCTTTTTGCATTTCTTTGTTGCCAAGCTTGCATTTCTTTGTCACCTGCACATCTTCAACATCTATGATCGATTTTCTTGTCAATTTAAAGAACAAACTCCTTTCATAGGTGCAAAATCGAACTAATCTTTGTTCCTTGGTTGTTCTTTGTTTCATAGGTGCCTTCTTTGTTGCGGCTAGGGCAGCCTCTTTTTCTCCAACGTCTAGAGCTTCCACTCCTAGCTTTCTCTTCCACTAAAACCCAAGACAACTGGAGAGAAATCAAGATAGAAGTGTGTATGAAATGACTCTCAAGTCATCTCCTTTTATTCTAAAACGTTGAGCACATGTGGGGTTTATTTGGTTGTTGGCCGACCTTGACAAATTGTCTTATAGCACAAATAAATTCATAACTCCATGAATACTTATCGGAATCGGATGATCTTTAGATCAATCCTACACCTCTCGATGAGAGGGAGCCAAGAAAAATATCAGTTGCCATAAATAAGATGACCCACATGGAGTTTGGCCCTAGTTGCCAGTTTTAGCAACTTTAGACATTTGGACTTCTAGCAAAATAGACAGACTTTACATGAAACTTAATCTAAATCTAGACTTCTTTAAACCATAATAGTCAGCTCATCATGACTAATATTTACAAATTGACCTCAGATAAATAGAAAGACTAACATGACCAAGATTACTATAACATAGGACCCTAACAAGTGGTATCCAGCACGTGCTCAAATAGCTCACTGAAGAGCTTCCTCAACTAAACAACGTTACAACAAGACATACTAGCAGCAATGTATTTGTCCTGGGCGGTGCTTAAAGCAACCGATTTCTGCTTCCTGCTCATCCAAGATATCGAAGCAAACCGCAAAGAGAAGCAACACCTAGACGTGCTCTTATGATCCACCGCATTGCCAGCCCAGTCAACATCTGTATATCCATGTAGCCTCAAATTCCCAGCAATGTATCTCAAACCGTAGTTGATTGTGCCACGGAGATATCTCAAGAGATTCTTGGCAACAATCCAATGTATGTGATGAGGCTCAACCATAAATTGACTCAATGTATTCACAGCGAAGCATATGTCCGGATGGGAGTTTACCAAGAACATCAGGGCCACCATAAGTTATCGATACTTGGAAGGATTTGCGAATCTGGGCGCAACAGCACTTCCACAGACTTGCATTCCACCATCCCACATCAGAGTAGACACAGACTTGCATTCCACCATCCCACATCTCTCGAGTAGCTTCACAATGTATTTTCCTTAAGAAAGGAAAATCTCACTTGGCTTTTGCCAAACCTCTAAGCCAAGGAAGTAGTGCATTAAACCTAAGTCCTTCATCTCAAATTCGGAAGCCAGCTCCCTCATGTGTTCCTTTCAAGCTGTGTGCCAACTCCCTCATGTGTTCCTTTCAAGCTGTGTACCATTACAAACTTCCAAGGAACTCACTCATTTTCTCTTCGTGTGTTGGAACCTCCATGCATTGCACTTGACTTCCCGCAGAGTCACACACTTGTTCCCACTTGTTACTGCTCAAACTATCAGGGGACCTAAAGGGGATTCCTAAAGGGTCAAATGCTAAGCCAAGGGCAACAAATGAAGACTTAGCCCACTATCACCTCAGTTAAGGCTCCCTACTATTTACGGACTTTCACCAATGGGAGGAGATCTGGTATGTATGAAGTCACAAATGAAGGATAAATCAACAAATGGATATAGAGTGACC
Organism: Pinus taeda; assembly: GCA_000404065.3. Taxonomy (NCBI): domain Eukaryota; kingdom Viridiplantae; phylum Streptophyta; class Pinopsida; order Pinales; family Pinaceae; genus Pinus; species Pinus taeda. The sequence continues at coordinate 51,150 of APFE031514311.1, read as the reverse complement.
CAAACAATCCCTTTCCAGAAAAAAGTCAAGAATGGAGCTTGCTTGCTTTCTAAGCAAGGTACAATATTTTCTAGGAGAAGGATGGGAGGATTTGAGGGTTACGTTTAGGGGATATGACTTGTGAAAGAGTTTCCCAATCCCTAAAATCCTTATTGAAATTGGTATCTCGGATGGTTCTTGAAGAATTGTCTTTTCAAAGGAATGGGACCACATGGGACCAAGTAGACCCAGCCTAGGTTAGGAGGCAAGAATTTAGCAACCAATGATATTCTTAACCCAGACAAGGAAGGGGAAAGGATCAAAATAAGGGTTTTCACTTAAAGATGTTGAATTGATTCCATGAGGCACTAGCCTTGGGGATACTAGGGCAATGTTTGATCTTGAAGCTAGGGCTTGGCTTTTCTCACAACTCCATTGTCGGAATAGCTTCAAAATTGGAGGAGGCCTTGAGGACACACCAATGCAAGAGGGGCTAGGATATCTTACTTTTTGGAGGGATATTCTATCGGGAAAATGATGCCCTAGGTGACCCAACTTGGCTAGACCTAGAAAAAAGTGAAAATGATTTTATTTTAGGTGACCACAACTCCATCGCCGGAATAGCTTCAAAATTGGAGAAGGCCTCGAGGACACACCAATGCAAGAGGGGCTAGGATATCTTACTTTTTGGAGGGCTATTCTGTTGAGAAAATGATGCCTTGGGTGACCCAGCTTGGCTAGACCTAGAAAAAGGTGAAAATGATTATATTTTGGGTGACCACCTCTTGGTAGACCAATGCCTTAGTCTTGGGACAATGGAGTCTATGATAAAATATGAATGAGGACCTTGTTTCTTAGTCAAGGAAGCCTTAAGACTGGCTCGCTAGCCTTCTCGGGCAAAGGGAAGCAACCTTACAGTTTTTATACTTCGACTTGCAAAAGGTGATGGCTTATCAAGATGAATTCATTGATAGAATTATCCCTAGGAAATTTCATTCAAATTACATGGCTCATATATTGAGAGATGTTATATAGAGACAAAATTCCACAATTTAAGCAATAAATGCATGCAACAATTAGCCCTAAAAATAGTGAAAATCCCAATCCAATGTATATGACAAAGTAAAACAAAAAAAACAATAAAAGCATGTACTTACTTACATGTAATAGAACATATCCAACCATCCACACTTTGACAATAGAGAAGCTCCAAGATAAGATAAACCAAATCCAAACGTCAAAATTCATTCATAAAACTCCAATTCATCCTCCAAGAAAAAGTGCGAAGTGACCGTAATGATCATTCTCCTAGCAGGGGGGTAAGAATAGAGCTTACTTGCTTGTTAAGCAATGTACAAAGGTTTCTAGGATAAGGAGGTGAGGGTTTGACGGTTAGGTTAGAGGAATATGCCTTGTAAAGGAGTTTCCCAATCCTAAAATCCTTAATGGACTTGACTTCTCGAATGGTTCTTGAAGATTTACCTTTTCAAAGGTGTGGGACCACACGGGTCCAAGTGGACCCAGCCTAGGCTAAGGAGAGAGAATCTAGCAACCAATGATGATCTCAACCTAGACAAGGAAGGGGGAGGGATCAAAACAAGAATTTCCACTTAAAGGTGTCAAATTGATCCTACGAGGCACTAGCCTAGGGAATACCAGGGCAAAGTTTGATCTCGGAACTAGGGCTTGGTTATCTCACAACTCCACCGTCGATATGGCTTCAAAATTAGAGGAGGCCTTGAAGACACACCAACGCAGTAGAGGCTAAGAGATCAAACTTTTTCTTGGGCTATTTTGTTGGGAAATTAATACCCTAGGTGACCCAACTTGGCTAGACCTAGAAGAGAGAGGGAAAGGTGAAAAAAATATATCCTTTGAGTGATCACCTATTGGAGGACTAGTGCCTTAATCCCTTGGGGAGAATGGAGTCAAGGAGAATAATGAGAAAGAAACTTGTATTTCTGTCAAGGAGGCCTTAAGGATTACTTTGCTTAGCCTTTAGAGCAAGAGGGCGAGACCTCAAAGCTTTTATACTTCACTTGGCAAAAGAGATGGCTTATCAAGATAAATTCACCAATGGAATTATCCCTCGGAGATTTCATTCACATACATGGCCCAAACATTGAGAGATGCTATATAGAAACAATAATTCCACAAATTTGCAATTATTATGCAATGCAACAATTAGCCCTATTATAGCGAAAATCTCATTCAATGCATACGACAAAAGTAAAACAAGATAGCATTAAAAGTGTGTACTTACATGTAATAGAACATATCCAACTATCAATAATTTGACAATAAAGAAGCTCCAAGATAAAATACTCCAATCCAAACATCAAAATTCATCCATGCTCCAATTCATCATCCCAAAAAAAAGTGTGAAATTCTCTAAAGAGGAGCGATCCAATCCAAAGTGATGATCAGCAAATGGACTCATCTCACTTGTATTTATACACTAACAAGGAGTTCGAATTAGTCGCCTAGGCCTACATAAGGCCCAAAAATAAAATAATGTGCTAATAATCTAACTTTTGGTGACAAGCCCACCAAACTAGCTCACAAATGAAATAATAAGCCTCTTAAGAGGTGAGATGATGAATAATACATGTCGTAGGGCCCTCCAAGTGGTCTAATAAAGTATATAGGTGTCATTATGAGGAATAGGACCCTCAAAAATGATGGACAAGTGGTTGGCCCCTTGTTCTCCACACAATAAACCAGTGTTGCGAAAATCACGATATTATTGCAACAACAATAAAAAATCGCGAGTTTTTGAAAATGTCGATATCATCGCCCGATTACTACAAAAAAAATTCTCAAAAAATCACAAAATTATTGCGCTAACTTCAAATTATCACAATAAGTTCGTAATAATCGCGATTCGATCTGATATTATCATGGAGGTGGCGGACAGCAGGTTTTATAAGGCAAAAAATGAATTTCTTTTTTCATTTTGAACAAACAGCGGCAATGGCTTGGATTAGGAGCTGAGGAGGAGAAAAACCCTAGTGGATTGGGAGCTGAGGAGGAGAAAAACCCTAGTGTATTGAGAGCTGAGGAGGAGAGGAACCCTGAAAGGCGTCTACTAATGCAGAGAAGGAGGAGGAGGAGGTGACATAACCTACCGACGCTACCCCTGCCACCAGTAGAGGACGTGGTCTACCTCCTCTAGCTCCTACTTCTTCAGGTTCTAGAGCACGACAGAGTCCACTACCAACCCCACCAGCGTCTACATCTAGAGGGAAAGGGAAAGTTATTACATTTTCTCGCAAGAGGGGCAGAGGAAATCAATACTATTAGGCTTTAGTTATTTGGTTCATTTCATTGCATATGACATTATGACTCATGATATGAGATACATTATTATATTTTTTGTTGATATTTTGAGGCTGAGTTGGGACTCAAGAGTCAAGACTTACTATTCAAGACATGATTCACTGTTATGTGTGATGTAACACTAGAAATGATATTACACATTATATAATAGTTCTTTTATCATATTTATGTGTCAATGTATTTATTTTATGTTGTAAACGCTTTAGATATTAAAAATATTGAAAAAAATGAAAACTTTTGTATTTACCGATTTTTTCCCGATTTTTACCGATTTTTTCTCTCGCTGATATTATCCCAATAACGATTTTCGCAACATTGCAATAAACCTATGGTGCTCCCAATGGGTGTGGGGGCACAATAATAACCTCATGGGTCTCCAAATGAGTCGAAGATGCTTGTAGATCATCTACAAGGGCTCTGATGGTGTAGGTGATGCAACATCATCCTACAAGTCCTGGGTCAGCTGCCAAGTGTATGGTACATCTCTGGGGCCGGTTGGGCAAAGGTGAACCAGGTGCATCTTCCTTGTCCAATGGGTGAATCTCGAGCATTTTTGAACATCCTCGGGGATCCATGGAGTAGTATCTACTGTTGTGAAGGCCCACAGCTTTCAACACACACCCTACATTGTAGCCCTCTGGAGGATTAGGACCCGTATAAGGAGACCAAACCCAAAATGGATTCCATCTGCAATCTTGCATAAGATCCAATGTGTCCCCCAGCCTTCCAGTACAAGAAGTCATTAGAGAAATCGAGTAAATGAGCTTACCAACCATGGACCACAAGTGGGGACTTCATAATGGCCTGCCCTTCCATAGTGGACTTTGAGATGTGTCAATGTCTCTTAAACTCCAAATGGGGTTAACCAAGTATCCTATTAGGTGGTTTCTACTTCTAAATGGGATAATATCTGTACATCCTTCAAAAGGTGGTGGCATGTGACAGATAGGTGAATGAAGTAGGCGATGAGAAGGGGCAGGCCTATGCCACATGCTGGGGTACAAGGGTAGCTAATAAAAGGGAAGCCCATACTTGGGTTTATAGTGTATAGGAGGGAGCAATCGCGGTACATGAAGTGCCTCGGCCTTAATTTTTCCACACTTCCTTATATGCCTTTTTCCCTTTTATGATTTTCTTTGATCGACTACTCAGAGCTCAAGGGGTAAGAGCATGATGCATAAGATATAGTAATGAATACCCCCTTTTAAGGTAGGGCGGTTCATTGCCCACCAAGGGTTGGGACAATTATGGGTTTTTATATGATGAAGGAGGCTCATAGACCCTATAGCAACCAGTGCAATGGCCATGATGATGGGGTAGAGTTCATGTATTGGCTTTTGCCCACATGCTATGTCCTGGCCATCTTTTGCATTTTGTGGTACATTTTCCTATTGAATGTGGCCAAATATGCTTTTATCTTTCTTTTTAGCTGCATCAACCTCCGGGGCATCATACCAGGCCTGACCCAAGATGTGGGCAAGGGGAAGGGGCGAGCTAACCTTTTGTGGACCCAATGGAGGAATGTGGACCTAGACAAAATAAATGATGAATGGGGTAATAGTGAGTGGAAAGGTGGTAATATATGCGGATAAGGGAGCGGGACCGCGCAACCAAAATCAAGGTTTCCCGTGAAATGGTCAGTGAAAGAGATCCCATGGGACTAGAATCTAAGGTTAATATCCAAAAGGGGTCTAGGGGACAAGAGCACAGACCTAGCCCATTTTTTCCGTTGAATCCCCCCATTAATCCATGCCCAGAAGTGTCCATGATAAGCAAATTACAAAACTCAATTACGGAATGGCAACGCATACCTTTAGGTTCAGGAGGCCCACCTTCAAACATACGATCATGGCAGATGGGTGAAGGACCACATGGTTGGCTCAGGTGGCGAAGAAATGGCACAATGAGCTAGCTGCCAACTGCCAACTGCTAATTAAGGACCATCTTGGAGAAAAAAAATCTCTTAGGGATATCACCCACAAAAATGGTGGGTAACACCACCAAAGTCACAATACATCAGTTTTTGTTATTGCAACCAAGGCACATCAATAAAACCCACTGCATTGGCAACCAAGCCGTATTCCAAATGAAACTCCTACACTAAACACTGTGAGGTCTAATTGGGACTTCATATCGGGGAGATCCCTTGAATGTTGGCAGGTCCAGCACCATCAACACTCCCCAAATTATACATAATCTCCATCTCTATCATCTTCAATCTCAATTTCCCAATCTTTGTCTTGGCAAACCAATATATCTACGTCAACATGCTAGCAAAGGCATTAATGAAGCATTATCTCTTGTCCTTTTATTCATCTCTGGGTATTAAAGCCATTTTTATTCTTAGGAACAATTCAACAATGATCATTCACAAAAATTGGAATCTTCTTCTTTGATGCATTCTCAATTATGTGTATTCAACTAATCCATTGTTCGATAGTGAAGGCAATAGCTAGTTAGGCCACCTACCAAGGTAATCACAATTCACCTATGAAGATAATTACATGTTAAGCCACCCACCAAGGTACTCACAATTCACCTATGAAGGTAATTACATGTTAAACCACCCACCAAGTTTTAACTCCCAAGAAGCATGAATAAACAAATTGAGGAAAGGTGCAAGTACTTTGGTGATTTTTGATGGAAAGCATCTATTGTCATGGCAACTTAGCCAAATGAAAGTGTTTGTGATCGATGTATCAGCCTTTGAAGGTGGTTTCACTTGTGAAAATAGAATATTTGACGTGTCTAATGTATTCTGGTTGATTCTAATGCTTCTATTGTTTTAAAAGCCCTTTGAAAAATAAGCAATCACAGACATTAACTCTAATGCTTATAGATTATAACTTGAGACATTAACACAAATTCATTATTTTGCTAAATTAACAAACTACAGCCTAAAACACTCATTGCCAAACTCCAACAGCATGAAGAAAAACATTCACCCATTATTGATGACATCGATCTCATGCAACATAATGCAATACACCACCTCTTTGCATTTTTTCAGCCCTTCGCTCGGACACTACACAAACTTGGTCTATGGACATCATAATCCCTGAACCTCGCAAAACGCTGCCCCAACTTCGTAATATTCCCAAAATCTTTATCGGTCGCAATCACAACCCCACTCTAGACCTTCTCCTTGCTCAAACCCTTGATCATCTTACTCCCCAAATCTACACGACCTCCATCTCTGTTATCTTCAATGTCAATTTCTCAGTCTTTGCCATGGTGCCTGATGTGGCAGGCCAATCTATCTCTATCAACATTCTAGCAAAAGCATTAGTGGAGCATTATCTCCTATCTTTCTATTCATCTCTGGGTATTAAAGTCATTTCTATTCATGGTAACAATGATCATTCACGAAATTTGGAATTTTGCTCCTTGATCCATTTTCAATCATGTGCAGGCATTCTGCTAATATGTTCATCTAACAGGATCACGGTTCAGTAATGAAGGCAATAGCTACTTAGGCCACCCACCAAGGTGATCATCGTTCACTGTGAAGGTAATGGCATGTTAAGCCACCCACCAAGGGTTGACTCCCCATAAGCATGAATAACCAATTGAGGAATGGTGCAGTTACTTGGTGATTCTTGATGGAAAAGCACCTACTGTCATGGCAGATAGATTAGTCAAACGAAAGTGCTTGTGAGAAATGAATTGGCCATTAAAGACTGTTTCACTTGTGAAAACTGACTGTTTGTGGCAACTAAAGTATTCAGGTTGATTCTAATGCTTCTAGTGTTTAAAGACCCTTCGAAAAAATAATTACTAACAGGCATTAACAGTAATGTTTCTAGAGATTATAACTTGGAACATTAATACAAATTCATCCTTTTGCTGAACTAACAATCTAGAGACTAAAACACTCATTGTCAAACTCCAGCAACATGATGCAAAATACTGGCCTGCTATTGATGACATCGATCTCATGCAGCGTAACGCAATGCACCACTTCTTTGCGTTTCTGCAGCTCTCCATCCGGGCACTGTACGAACTTGGTCTGCGGCCCCATTGCATCATAATCCCTGGACCTCGCAAAAGACCGCCCCAACTTTGTAATCTTCCCAGAAGCTTTATCGATCGCAATCACATCCCCACTCTGGACCTTCTCCTTGCTCAAGCCTTCAATCATCTTGCTCCCCAAATCATATACAGTCTCCATCTCTGTCGTTTTCAATGTCAATTTCCCAGTTTTTGCCGCAGCGCCCGAAGTGGCGGGCCGATCTATCTGTATCTCAACAACTTCGCCTTCGATAATTTCAGTCTCTTCCTTAATTCTAACCCCTATTGCCTTCCTGAAAGCCTGTGTCAAAGCCTCGGTCTTGCTCATGTCTAATGAAAAAATTTCACTGCCTGCCATCATTGCAAAGGGGGTTTCTTCGCCTAGGGATTTAGCCATACCCATGGCTATGGCAGTTTTACCTGTTCCCGGCTGCCCGGCCAACAAAACTGCGCGGCCTGCTATTTTTCCTTCCTTAATCATTTCCAGAATCACCCCCGCAGCTTTTCTAGCTGATGTCTGTCCTACCATACCCTGTGAAACCTTTCGCGCTTCTAATGCATCATCCAAGCCTAAGCCTCTGATGTGTGAGTGGGCGCCTATTCGCTCTATGCGCGTTAAATCCCTGGTCTCCGATAGCTTTAGCTCCGCCATGGCTCTTTCCGATAATCACCGTTTGAAACCTATTAAGTTTCAAAAGGCTGAACTAAAAAGACAAACTATAAAGAACTCGATGTCGCGGGTTAAAATGTTGGCCGAAACCCTCGAGGAAACTGCCAAACTTTCATTAGATGCTGAGCAGGGCTGAAATGGACAGAAAACCTCATACGTTTGAAATTATGGTGAGATTCGGGTGGAAAACTTTAGCGTCTAAGGCAAATCCATGAATATTTTTTTCACAGATCGTCAGTGATGGTGAATTTAGGGTTTTCAGAGTTTTCCTGGTTCAAAACGGGCTGCTGGACTAGTTAATGCAGAATTTGAATGGCTATAATAGGGTCTTGGATTTTTTGGCCGTTTCTTTTGAACAGAGTTATGATGTTCATGTCGTTTCGGGGTTCAGGGTATCGATATCCCTTCTCTACAAACGAGTATACGAAGAAAAAATTTTGGCCGTTTCTTTTGAACAGAGTTATAATGTTCATGTCGTTTCGGGGTTTAGGGTACCGAATGTTGAAGAATATGCACGCCTCCATAGGGGTGTTATTTTTAGGAGTGTTATTTCCATAGTGTTAATGGTTAGTTGTCTTTAGTGTGAATTTAAAAAAAAAAAAAAAAAA
>APFE031514311.1:2260-41762 GCA_000404065.3 Pinus taeda | reverse complement strand
ATTTAAAAAAAAAAAAAAAAAATAGATTTTTTCGTTTTAATTTTTTTGGAATTTGGTAGGAATTTATTGAAATCACAAGTTTGATGGGTAAACTCTGCATAATAAAAGTGTTCTAGAAGTTTTTTATGGTGTTGAATCTATATATACAGTCAAAAAACTAATTTAAATAACACAAATGTTTACTTTTTGAGTGGTATGGGTTTGTGTGTGGTATGAGTGAATGATTAAAATGAATCATAATTTAAGGTTTATGAAACTAAAATTAGTTTTGGCATTACTAGTTTCTTTGTTTTTTTTGTAATTCAATCCTTTTTACTCAAATTGACGATGAGCTGACCCAATCTTTTCACAGTGTTTTCAATAAAAAGATAATGCCAAGGAATTGAGACTAACATACTGCCAAAATGAAAAATGAAATGTTTTTCCGATTCCACTGCCATACAAGTGCAAAAAGCACACTCCTTCCCAAGCTTTTTAAGTCTTTTCCACCGTCTGAAGTTGATGTGAGTTAATTCTTAATTGAGCGATAAGAATCATTGCTCTCCACGCAATGTTTGCCCCAATGTACTCTTTTTGCTGGAGATTACAAGTGGGGTTGAATTCCTAAACATAGTACTTCTTCTTTCCACCCAATTCTTTTTCCCATATACACACTTAAGAAACTTCTTCATAACAAAATTCTTTAACTCCTAGCTATTTGTGGGACATGCATTGAGGTAAATATTCCATTTTTGCATCCATTTGTTGTTTTGTCTCATCCATGATTTCTTTATTTCACTAATGCATTCATTGAAGATAACTTTCGTCAAATCTACCTACTCCCATTTGTTCAATTCTTTTTAGATACCTTATAAGACACACCATAGCAATTGTTTCGATATAGGTTGCTTCTGATTCCAAACTTTTTATTTTGAACTTAAATGATTACAAAAGAGTGGAAATAAGATTATATAGGCCCAAGGAAAAGAGAGCAACCTGAAACATTGGAGAAATTTTAAATTAAGAATAAGAATAAATAAATATAATTTTAAATTAAGAATAAGAATAAATAAATATAGAAATCAGTGTTTTGGATTGGGTCTACTTTTCGAACCAACTAATGTGGTTCATCCTCAAAACAAGGTGAGAAACCAATCGATCTAAGAAAATAAATAGCAGGGATACATCATTGTTCAGGGTTAGCCATTCAAAAGATAGCAGTTGGTGAAATAAAATTATTTAGGAAAGATAGCATTTGGTGAAATAAAATTATTTAGGAATACCTGATGAAGAAAAGTTTATTAAATTAACTAATATTTAGTTAGAAACTAATTATTATGTGATAATTAATTATTTAATATCGATATTGTAAATTATTTATCAATTTATATAATGCTATTATCTAAGAATAATTCATTTATATGATATTATTAGTTAGGGTTAACCTATTCAATGTGAATTAGGTTGAAAACTAGCCGTTATCATGATATAATAAATTGGTTAATAATAATATTAAAAATAATTAATAATATTTGGTTGAAAATTAGTTGTTATGTAATAAATTAATTATCAAATTTTATAATATTATACCTAAAATAATTTTTATATTTTATTAGCTAGGGGTAAAATCTAGTTGTTATTTTTTTAGAGCTTTTATGAAAATTACCAAAACTTCTTACAATACTATTTATCAGAATTTCTTGTCATTTATTGTATAATTGTGAAAATATATTTATAGAGATTGGTAATTTTAATAAAAGATTCTAAAAGATTACAACTAGTTTTTCACCCCTAGCTAATTAAATTATAAATAATTATTTTAGGTATTAATATTATATAAAATTGATAATTAATTTATTACATAGCAACTAATTTTCAACCCAAATATTATATAATTAATTATTTTTAATATTATTATTAACCAATTTATTATATCATGATAACGGCTAGTTTTCAACCTAATTCACATTGAATAGGTCAACCCTAACTAATAATATCATATAAATGAATTATTCTTAGATAATAGCATTATATAAATTGATCAATAATTTACAATATCAATATTAAATAATTAATTATCACATAATAGTTAGTTTATAACTAAACATTAGTTAATTTAATAAACTTCTCTTCATCATGTATTCCCAAATAATTTTATTTCACCAACGGCTAACACTAAACAATGATGCATCCCTGCTATGTATTCTCTCATATCGATTGGTTTCTCACCTTGTCCTAATGTTGAAATGAAATTAAATTAAATTAAATTAAATTAAATGATATTTTAAGGTCCACAAGACTAAAAATTTCCATGTTTTCTGCTCTTTGCAATTCAGTCATTTTCCTATTCAAATTGATGATGAACCACATTAGTTGGTTCGAAACGTCCACCCAACCTTGTCCTAAGGATGAACCACGGTAGTTGGTTTGAAACGTGACCCAACCTTGTGCTGAGGATGAACCACATTAGTTGGTTCGAAACGTGGACCCAACCTTGTCCTGAGGATGAACCACGGTAGTTGGTTTGAAACGTGACCCAACCTTGTGCTGAGGATGAACCATATTAGTTGGTTCAAAACGTGGACCCAATTCTAACGATATCAATAATCAGAAACATTGATTTCTACATTATGGATCACAAAAGTCTAAAATGTAACCATAAATAAAATTAACAATTTTAAACCATAAATTATAAATTTAAGGAAAAATAAATAATAGATTGAAGACAATTGCTACATAGTAGTTAATATGTGCCGCTTAATTTAAATATAGTAATGTTGCAATTTGATAGGTGAACTATGGATTTTTTAATATATATATATATATATATATATTCTAATTTTATAAAAATATATTATATGGTCAAAAATCATTTAAACTATAATTATTTTATATTTAATTTAATTTTAAATTTAAATGATTAAAATGATTGAATTTAAAAAATAGTAATTTTAAATTAATAAATTTGAAAGAATTATTTCTATAAATATTAAAAAATTAAGATATAAAGTATTTAATTATTATATATAATACATGCTCACTGTTATTTTTAATGAATTACATAAAAGTTAAAAATGAAAGCTTAATCCATATGGATTTATTTCTTCAAATATATGTGCAAATTATATGAGTAATTTAAACATTTGATTTTTAACCTTTTATGAAAATTAATGGGACTTGCTTTCATATTGCTTGTATCCTCCTATACTACTAGTGTATGGGTGACACCTCTAGAGATTTTAACACAGGTGGGACTAATGCAAATTGATTCCAAACAACAAAACTCGAGAGGTGGGTGGGACTAATGCAAATCGATTCCAAACAACAAAACTCTAGAGGTCAGAATTGGCGATGGGACTTGGAATATAATGTGTAAATTATATGAGTAATTTGAGTATTTGATTTTTTAATTTTTTATGATTTAATTTTTTAATTAGTTTTCAGCAATTAGTCAGTTATAATGTGTAAATTATATGAGTAATTTGAGTATTTGATTTTTTAATTTTTTATGATTTAATTTTTTAATTAGTTTTCAGCAATTAGTTAGTTGTTTTCTAATTAATTTGCGCAAAATTTGATTAGATGTTTTTCAATTAAGTTGAGTGAAATATATCTTTATACTAAATAATTATTATAAAGTTAATAATTATCTTCATTCTAGAGTTAAAAATTACCTTCAAAATGGTTCATAACATAATGCTTTCATAAGACAATTTTTTTATTAAGCAAATAGAAAGTTTTATTACTAAAAATATTTAATTTACTAAAACTGAAAAATAATAATCAACCATATATCAAAATCTTTATTCTTCTTATTAATGTAAAACAAATAATAATTATTGTCAACAATCACATTAAAAATTTTAATGTTTCTATATTAAACGCAATGTTTTTACTATAATATATTATATGCATCTATTTAAATGAACACATTAATATGGTTAATGTAACCTTAAATACCATATTTTTACATTTCCTTTACTTTTTTATAGCACAACATGAAGAAGAAAAATACAAATTTAACCTTGTGACGGTTGATTATTCTGTGTAAGACTTAAATTATAGTTATGATCTTTAATAATTATTGAAATTTTGTTTACTCACTAGCCAGGATTAAGTGTTTAATCTCTTAAATGTTATAAACTTTAATTTTGATTTGTATTTGCAATATTCGTGTTCAAATCTTGGCAAATTTAATTGTAAGAGTAGCAACACAAAGTTTAGTAATTCTCATGTCATTTAGAGTGTTTAGCACGCCTAAATATTAAAACATATAAAATATCACTATTATTATTAGTAGGTTTGACTCTTAGGGATTTGAACTTTGAATTTCATGGTTTACACAATACTTAAATTGTTAATTGAATTATTCCCATCAGCTTCATAGAACAAGTGATGAAAGGTAGTGTGGTTACTGTTATTCAAGTGGAAATCTGCACATTTACATTTTTAACTCCTACATGTTAAAGAGTTGAAAAACACATAAATAATGGTGGGCAATAACTCTTCGTAAGCATATTTTTATTTTTATATTGTCCCTATAACTAAGTGTAAATATGTTATTAACACCGATCGCGGTGTGTGCCGGAGGATGGCAGGGATGGCGGATAGTTATGAAGAGTAAAGGCAAGGTACACCCCACCGCCCCCCACATGCTTAAGGCGATGGATGCGGTGGCCCTTTGCATGAGTGTATGCAAGGGTGGTGGGGAAGGTGGTAGGCATGGCAGGGATGAGGAGGGTGGCGTAGCAATTAAGGCAAGACAGGTGAGGGTGAATTGTATTATGGCTTGTGGAATTTGGAGTTGGAGCATCATAGAAGGAAGGCATCAGCATCATCGACGACAACCAAGGAGCAAGAACGGGTATATATCCTAGCCCTGCACCTCCCTTGCAATGTCGACATGGTTTGATTTTTGTTGGATGAAATGGGAGAAACTTGGGAAGGGAAATTGGGGGAAATGTTGGGGAAAGTGGCACAAGTATAGCATGGTTGTAGTATGGCTCTACGTTTTGACTATGAGGCAGTTGGGAATTGATATGATCAGTGTCCGTGAGGCCCCTCCTGAGGGTAGCATTGAGACCTCGAGCTTTACTTAGGGCAGACCGGGAGAGGTCGAGTACTGGGGATGGGTAGATGACAACTTAATAGTAGAAGCTCATGGTAGCAAAGATCAGTCAAATTTATGGGCTGGTGAGAGGAGTAGTGGAGGCAAACCTGGCAAGACCTGGGGAATGGGGAGTAGGAGTCGCGCAGAGAAACCTATTAGGAGCCCGAGGGGAGGATGGGTATAATAAAGGCAAAGGAGCAGTGCTCGTTGACTGGGCAGATGGGAACAAGAAGGCATACCAAAGCATGAGGATACTTGCATGGCCGAGGAAGGGGACCGCCAACCATACAGGGTATGAGAGGCACCGGAGAAGGAGAAGAGTGAAGCCCGACAGGATAAGGAGACTAGCCTCGTCTTACGATTGGGCTGTCACCCAACCTGTGCCCTGTTCTTAGCATAATTGGGTTTAGATAAGGAAGAGGGAGAATGTTGGCAATAAGAACTCCAAGCAAGACAATAAAATGTATCAAAGGCAGAGGTTAACACCTCTTTTGTGTGAACAAGCTTCGAACAGTGTGGATATGGCTCATCCAGCGAGAGGAAGGGATCGCAGAAGACGAGGGAGAGAGCCTGCAAAGGCCAAAGATCTGAGCACATTGGAACTGCGAAGAGGAAGGAAGTAAGTTGAACATCTCATTAGTGAAATCGTCGCAGCATACTGGGAAGGAACAGACATAGGAATCCGTAATTTTCTAAAAGAATGGGAGGAAGAAATTAAGAAAAACAGTGAGACAAAGGAGGAGATAGAGAATTGGAGGACATTAGTTCCAGATCCTAGGAATACTAAAGGAAGGATAACCTGATTCAAACTGATCTTATATCTTTATTGGCTTATGAAAAGCTTGTTAGGGAAGGCCATGGAACAAATATCGATGGGGATGGCTTTGTTCCTCCAAGACATTCCCAACTACAAACAGGATTTGCAGCGAATCCAATTCCAACTCCACAAGCAGGAAATCCGCCTGGATAGAATTCAAAGGCACATCCCATGCATCATTGAATTGACTGAGATGCTTAGGGAAACTATCATGGATCTTACACCAGTGGAATTGGCATCGGAAGAGCAGCAGGGATAATCAGTTAATCTGGTTTCTTTTTGTTCTTATGCAGGTAACATTTACTTTAGATCGTGCATGATTATGATAGATAAACATATAACGTCTTGTCATGAAACTGAGACATACTTAGCTTGGTTAGAAAGACTGAAACTTTACTGTTTTTGGATGGCTTATAATGAGGATAGGTGGCCAACATACTTGGTTTGCCAATGGGCAAGTTGAGGCCACCTTGTAAAATTGTTGTTTATAAATAAAAAATGAAGGGTCTTGCCAAACTTAATAAAGAAAAATTGTAAATACTTTATTTATGTGAGTATGAGTTGTTTTCAAGTATTTAATTTTTTGGAGGTTTAATATTGAAAATTAATGGCCCAAATATCTAAAAAACATGGCATAAATATTGTAATTGCATTCATAAATCATGACAGAAAAATTTGAGGTAATTATCTACATGGCATTGTATTGTGCAAAGACTACAATAAAGCCTTCAAAGCCTTCAAGTTGTAGTCCAAATAAATGTTTGAAAAATAAAATTTTCAATAATGTTGAAAAATAAATATTAATTTTTCTAGTATAATTTTATTTATATATTGTCCCTATAACTATTTGTAAATATGTTATTTATGTGAGTATGAGTTGTTTTCAAGTATTTTATTTTTCAGAAGTTTTAATATTGAAAATTAATTCCCCAAATATATAAAACAAATAAGGCATAAATATTGTAATTGCATTAAAAAATTACCAAGAAAAATTAGAGGCAATTAATTGTATGACATTGTATTATGCAAAGACCTAAATATTAAAACATATAAAATAATATTATTATTATTATTACTAGGCTTGACTCTGAGGGATTTGAACTTTGAATTTCATGGTTTACAGAATACTTCAATTGTCAATTGAATTATTCCCATGAGCGCTATAAAACAAGCAATGAAAGGTAGTGTGGTTACTGTTATTCAAGTGGAAAATATGCTTTCAAAAAAATTGTAAATTGAATATGAAATGGAAAAATTAATTCCCTTGCATAAATTTTGGTGGGTAGTAACCATTAAGAAATCTGCACATTTACATTTTTAACTCCTTCATGTTAAAGAGTTGAAAAACACGTAAATAATGGTGGGCAATAACTCTTGGTAAGCATGTTTTTATTTATTTATTGTCCCTATAACTAATTGTAAATATGTTATTTATGTGAGTATGAGTTGTTTCAAGTATTTTATTTTTCGGAGGTTTAATATTGAAAATTAATCACCCAAATATCTAGAAAACATGGCATAAATATTCTAATTGCATTCAAAATTTACCGACATAAAAAAAAAAAAAAAAAAAAAAAAAAAAAAAAAAAAAAAAAAAAAAAAAAAAAAAAAAAAAAAAAATAATATATATATATAAAAAAATAAAATAAAAATAAAAAAAATAAAAATAAAAAATAAAAATAAAAAATAAATAAATAAATAAATAAAAATAAAAAATAAAATAAAATAAAAATAAAAATAAAAAAATAAATTGAGCCAATTATCCACATGGCGTGTATTGTTGTAAAGGCTACAATAAAGTCTTCAAGTCATAGTCCAATTAAAACGTTTGAAAAATAAAATTTCAATAATATCGAAAAATAAATATTAATTTTGAGAATATATTTTTATTTATATATTGTCCCTATAACTATTGGTAAATATGTTATTTATGTGAGTATGAGTTGTTTTCAAGTATTTTATTTATTTATTTTTTTTTTTTAACGAAAACGGTTATGATATATTAATAGAGCTGAAAGAAATAAGAGTGGGGCTTTGCCATGGCAGCCCAGCTTACATTCTGCTTACTCATTTCGAGCAGCGACTGATTCTATACTTAAGGAGGCATTTCTATGGTTTTGACCTCGTTAATGTGTAACCAACCTCTGTCCAGGGCGCTCCCTCTGTTTGCCATCAAATCTGCTTCGCTGTTTGAAGTTCTGAGGATATGATAAATTTTGTATGTTGTGAAGAAAGTAAGGACTCTTTTCAATCTTTCCAGGATTCTATTGAGGTCGGCGTTTCTGAAGAGTTCTCCGTAGTTCAGCTTTTTGACGAGGATCTCCGAGTCTCCAAATATCTGGATGTCCTTGACTCCTTTTTCTCTGGCGATTTGGCAGGATTTGAGTAGACTGAGTAGCTCCGCTTGGTTATTGGTCTTCACTCCGAGGCCCCAGCAAAAGGAGTCCTTGGATCGCCCTTCTGGCGTGAAGATGATGCTGCCAGCGCCTGAGGGACCGGGGTTTCCTTTTGAAGCCCCGTCGAAGAAGATTGAGGTACGATTTTGAGCTCGCCACCAAGCCTGAAAGGGGCCGTCTGCTTCTCTCAGCTTCCAGTCAGGGATCTCCAGCATGGGGGAGGGGAGAGAATTCCTGAGCTGCGGTTCAAATTTGCCAAGCCAGCGCTTTTCAACCTGCTGAAGGAAAGGGTCCTCTTTGACATAATGGTGCTGCACTGATTCAATCAACAAAGCTCTGGCTTTGGCTGCTACTTGCAGGGGCGAAAAGCGGAGGTCCGAGAAAACCTTCTGGTTGCGGGCCAACCAGATCTTCCAACAGACATACTTAGGCAACGCATTCCAGATTTTGTGCCATATCGATTTCTGGGGGATGCGCCTAGGATACCTGTGGATCCAGTCCGCAAAGAGAGCTGGGATTGAATTCGATTCAGCAGAGGCTAAGTGAAAATCTTGGAGCGAGAAACCCCAGACTTCTTTTGCAAATTGGCATTCTATGAAGAGATGATGAGTTGTTTCAGCGTTACACCTGCAGAGGGCGCACCAATGGGGGCCAGCGAAGTTTCTCTTGGCTAAGTTGTCGCCTGTAAGAATCTTATTATGTATCAAGGTCCAGGTAAAGAAATTTATTTTCGGAAGGCCTGCAGAGTCCCAAATACTCTTCCACAGAGTCGGACTATGGGTGCTATTTCCTGTTGCCTGGTAAGCTCTATATCCCTCGGAAGCTGAGTATTCTCCAGTGCGTCCCCATCCCCAGCGATCTGGCATCGAGCTATGAATCGGGGCGGCATCAATGAGGAGGTTCCTGAGGATTATTGATTGCTGTTGGAGATGTTCTGGAGGAGCTGGGAATGCCCAATCAACCCAGTCGCCATTCGAATCCCACTCTGAAATATCGCTCAGTTTAGTTTTCCCTGCTGCTGTTAGCCATTCCCTTAAGCCTGCGATTTCTTCGTTGTATATGAGTGCGTTGCTTCCCATTATCCTGTCCAGCCAGAGCCTGGTTCCTTTGCCATTTCCTGGGATTCGATAGATGAATCTCTTGAATTTTTTGTTGCTTCTCAGGCAAAGCTTCCAGAGCAGCGTGCAGTTGGCAGTGTCTTCCAGGTGGAGGTTTCTCAAGTCTGCGGTGTTTGTATATTTTGTTCGCAGGGAGAGACTTACAGGATGAGAAGGCTCTTTGAAAATTTTCCATAGAATCTTGCTTCCTAATGCAAGATTGACCAAGGAAGGATCTCGAATATCCAGACCGCCATCGTCGATGGGTTTCTTGACTGTTTCCCAGTTGACTAGATGGAGCTTCTTGTCATTGCCCCTGCCACCTTGCCAGAGGAAGTTTCGGAGCAGCGTGGAGATTTGCTCCATGATGTTTTTGGGGGCAAGTAAGAAAGCAGCTTGATAGATTAATAAGGAAGAAAGCTGCGATTTGAGTAAAATAACCTTACCTCCTTTAGTCAACCAATGACCTCCCAGCTTCGAGATCTTGGACTTAAATTTGTTGATGATGTCTGCCCAGAGTGATCTTTTATTAACTCCTGAGATTATAGGGAGGCCGAGATATTTGATTTTCTCCCAATGAGAGTGCCCTTTGAAGCCAAGGGAGATGGCTATGGCGGAAAGGGCCTGCTGATCTATATTCCAGCTGTACACTTCACTTTTGCTGTCATTTACCAGAGCCCCAGAAACTTTACAGTAATTCTTTATGACTTTGTCGAAGGCTTTTGCGATTCTGATTGAGGCGCCCCCCAAAAGGATCGAGTCATCTGCAAACAAAGCGTGATTGATGGAACTTGTTCTGTTGGAGGGTTTAAGGCCTGGAATGGCGCCTGACAGCCTTTCGGCTTCTAGTTTTCTGCTTAAGGTCTCAGCCAAGATGATGTAGAGGTAGGGGGATAGAGGGCATCCCTGCCTGATGCCCCTCTTGGCTTTGAAGAAGGTAGTCGGCCTGCCGTTTATGAGAGGAGCGATCCAGGGGTTATTCATACATGCTTTGAGCAGATTGACGAACTGTATGGAGAAGCCGAATGAGAGCAGAACTCTACAGAGGAAGGCTCTATTTACTCTGTCGAATGCGTTCGCCATATCAAGCTTTATTATCATGCCTTTCTCTTTCCTCTGCTTACTGGAGTGAATGGTCTCCTGGACTTGAATGACGTTGTCCAGTATATGTCTACCTTTTACAAATCCTCCTTGAGCCGGAGAGATGATTCTAGGAAGGAGGGGTTTCATTTTGTTGGCTAGCAACTTTGCCAAGATCTTGTAGGAGGCGTTACAAAGTGAAATTGGCCTGAATCTGGCAAATGTATCCGGATTAGAGTCTTTGGGGATCAGGGCTAGGTAGGTTGAGTTCGTGCTGCCACCGACCTTTGCTTTGGACATGAAATCCCTTATCATCTTTTGCAGATCCTTCTTTATAATATCCCAACAGACTTTATAAAAATGGATGGAAAATCCGTCGGGGCCTGGGGCCTTATCAGATTCCATAGACCAGATTGTCTTAATTATTTCTTCCTCATTGACCGATTTGCTTAATTCTGTGTTTTCTTCATCAGTGACTAGAGAGGGAATGTGTTTGAGAAATTCAGCTTCCTCCGTTTCATCTCCTTGATCCTCCGGGGTGTAGAGTTTCTGAAAGTGCTGGGCTGCGGCTTCTTTAACTTGCTGACTGCCCTTGTAGACTTGGCCCGTCGAGGTCTTTACTTCTGATATATGATTCTTTGAGAGTCTGGCCCTGAACTGTCGGTGAAAAAAGGATGTGTTGCGGTCACCTCCTTTTAACCACAGACTCCTCGACTTCATCCTCCAGTAATCTTCCTCAGTTCGGAACGATTGGTGAGCTACCCTTTGCGCTTTGGTTTCATTGTCCAGGAGGGTTGCATTAATATTTTCGCTCTCCATATCAATTTGTAAGGAGTGCAAGACCTGAACTGCTTCGGCTCTGAGAGAGGAGGGATTGGGCACTGGATTCTTTATCCATTTTTTCAGAGCGATTTTGGTGAGCTTCAGCTTTTGCTCCCAGACGAAGCTGGCGGAGCCAGAAATTGGGGTATTCTAGGTGTCTTTCACCGTGCTCCAGAAACCATCTCTTTCGATCCATTGTGGAGAAAACCGGAAAGGGAGGGGACCAGCTTCCTCTTCGTCTTCTAGGCAGAGTTGGATCGGTTTATGGTCAGAAGACAACTTGGGCAAGATTCTTGTTGAAATAATTTTTTTGTTCATAAGCGTAGTTTGCACTAAAAAGCGGTCTAATCTGGCTGAGATATGCTCTATGCCAGTTCTGTTGTTCGACCAGGTAAACTGTCCATGGATGGGGATGAAGTCTTGAAGATCCCATAGCTGTGCGAGCTCTTCCACTACGCCAACCATTGGATCCCTAGATACCGTGCCTCCTCTTTTTTCTTTTGCATTCAGAACGATATTAAGATCGCCAGCAAGGATGATGTTGGAGAGAGTTTCTTGTTCCAAAAATTCTGCCAAAGTTTTCCAGCAGTCTCTCTTTTCTGTGTAGTTTACAGGAACGTAAAGATTAATGAGTGAGATAGATAACTTACTTGGAATATGTATGAGTTCAGTGTGAATCCAGTGCAAGGTCTGATGAGTGCTGATCAGCTGGTATTGTTCCTCTCTCCATAGCGTTGCCAGAGCTCCCGAGGATCCGCGAGCATTGACAGCTATGCCTGTGTTTTTTTTCCATTTTGTTTTACTGATCTCCAGCAGGGCTTGACCTGCTATCTTCGTCTCTTGGAGCATGAGGATATCTGTGGGATCCGATTGTAAAAGATCTTTGACAGCTTCTATTTTGGCGGAGTTGCCCAGTCCTCTGCAATTCCAAGAGACTAGCTTCATTATTTACCTGTACTTGGGATGGGGCCGCCCTTAGAAGTCTTGGGCCTGCTACTTCTCCCGATTGTCATTTCTATCGTGGATTGGCTCCCTTGAGTTTTGAGCCTTTTTGCCTCTTCTTCTCTTTTTTCCTTGCGGGATTTTCTTCCGGGTCTTTTTGATGATCTCTCAAAGAGTTCTTCCTCTGAGGACTCGGAGCTTTCAACTATCTTTTTCTTCGTGACGTCAGCATAAGTCGGGCTTTTGGGGCTGCCTTGAGAGACTTCAATGTGTATGATTCCCTTGCCCTCATTGTTTTGCAACGGGGTTTCTTCCCGATTCTCTCTGGCCTGATCTGTGACTGGAGGGTCTTGTTGCATCTCCTCAGCTTCTTTTGTGTTTTCCACTTCTTCTTGAGTCGAGTTGCCGGTGTTCCTGGCGAATGTGTTTGTACTTTTCCCTGAGTCTTTCTTTGCTTGCGCTGTTCTCTGGACAAGGGTCCATTGGTCTTCATTTTGTTTGGCAGCCTGCTCCTCAGCTTTCTTTTTACAGTTTTTGGCGAAGTGACCATAGCCATGACAGTGCCTGCATTTAAAAGGGAGCTGTTCGTAGTCGAGCTCCTGGATGTGCATCCAACCTGCTACCGTGAGTTTTATTGCTTCTGGCAGTCCCTCTTCCAGATCCACTTCGACGCAAATACGGGCGCAGGAATATTGATCTCTTCTTGCAGCCTGGTCTATGTATTTGCCTAATGCGTTGCCTATGGTCTGGAACGATTTTTGATTCCAGCAATGGAGAGGCAGGTGGGGGAGTCTGACCCACACCGGCACCGCTGAGGGGACGTCTTGAGAGGGATCGAAGTCAGGGTTCCATTGATTTAAGTACAGACCCTGCGGCCCCATGAAATAGGGGCCGTTTCTGAAGATAAGGCTTCTGTCCTCCGAGCTCTCGAAGACGAAGACGAAGAACCCTTTTCCCACAAAGTAGCTCTTTACGCCATTTTTGATCAGGGGTTGCCAGTTTCTTTGGGTCCAATCTTCGACTGACTTGGGGGACGGCCATAGGCCAGTAAACTGGCCAATGAGGCCTTTTTCTGCCAAGTTCAGGGCAGCCTTGCAGATATCTTCCTCTGGCAGGGCAACGGAAGGGATCTTGTCCAGTCTTTTTATGAATTTTTGCTGAGTTGCAGAGGGAGCCCGGGTTGATCCAGACTGAATCAGTTTCCTGAAGGCAGAAACTTCGGGAGGAGGATCTTCAGAGGGGGCGGAGCTATCAGGGACCTCCATCTGGCAGCTAAGGGAGGGCGGGGCTGTGCGCAGGGGCGCACCAGCCAAAGGATGCAGGAGCCCTGATTGGGACAAGACACTGACCGGAGCGAGGGGGCCAGGGGGCTGTGCGCAGGAGCGCCACAGCCTGGGGGAAGGAGGGACGCGGGGAACCCTAGTCGGGCTGCGCGCAAAGCTCAGATCCGTGGTCTGGTGCAGGAGAACTCTTTTTTTTTATAGGAATTTTAATAATTTTCCAAGTATTTTATTTTTCAAAATGTTTAATATTGAAAATTAATTGCTCAAATATCTAAAAAATTATGGCATAAATATTGTAGTTGCATTCAGAAATTATCACAGAAAAATTTGAGGCAATTATCCGTATAACATTGTATGCAAAGTCTACAATAAAGCCTTCAAGTTATAATCCAATTAAATGTTTTTAAAAAAATAAAATTTTCAATAATGTTGAAAAATAAATATTATTTTTTAGTGTTAAATACTATAAACTTACATTGATGAAATCTAAACTAATAATAATTTTAAAAATAAATAAATAACTAGAATCTTACATTAACCCGAATTAATACTATATAGAAAATAATTATAAATAAATAAATGCATAAAAATATTATTTGGATTCGCATTGCAATATTGGAATAAAATTCAAAATTATAGTTAATTGTTTAGATATTATTATAGTAGTGGTGATAGGGCTATATTATTTAAATTCAAAATATTTTTGTATAATAATAAGACACTCTTTAGATATTATTATACTAATGGTGATAAACCTATATTATTTAAATTCAAAATATTTTTGCATAATAATAAGATTTAAAATTTCATTTTGTTATATGTATAGGATAGTATATATAGCAATTTATTTAATATTATTAATTTATATTTCCAAAAAATAAAATCGTTCTCATAATTTACCACGCTTCGTAGGGGTTGGTGCCATTGGAGGAACCTACAATTTACAGTGCCTCATGCAAGAAGATTAAAGCTACCAAATAAAAATGTTGTTAAATTAATAGCAATGCTTGTCTTCTTAGAATTTAAATGAATTCAATGATTTTCTTCATAGATGTAAGATAAGGTGACACCAATATTTTTTTTATTTTTATTATTACAGAGTGTAGCCATTGTTTTTTATTAATTATATTTGGACACGAGTAATAATGACAAAATAAGAGTTATAAGAATTGAACTAATCATATTTTAAATAAATAAATTTAAATATTATGGACAAATAATAAAATCACTATTAATGTTAAACTATGGAGACTTGCAATTTTTTTAGTCAAACATAACTAATAGCTAGTCAATGCAAAATAAATGTTTTATACACTAAATATAATAATTAAATAGAAAATTATTAAATAGTTGACAATAATTAATTAAATAATAAATTAATAGGAAATAAAATATGAAAATAAGGTTAAAAGAGGTAAGGGGCCAATTGATAATTAAAGGATGGGGAAGGGACAAAATTTAATTGAATTAAATTGGCTGAGATTAAATATGATTAAAACGAAATGGAGAGAGAAGGGAGGTTTAGAATAAATAAAGTATAAAAAATGAAAGACAAGCAAACAAACAAGGTAGGTGGGGGGAAGAAATAAGACAAAGAACCAAGGGAAGATTAGAAATTAAGGTTATGAATGAGAGGCTTTCATGAGTGGCTTAACTTGTAGCCTCTTCACGATTAAAGTTATTAGGATGTTTTTCGAGTGGAATAGAAGGGAGCGGGGGCAAGGATTTTAGCTTGATTCAAAGCATCTAAGGTGCTTAGATTTATACGAGTATTCATCAATGGCGGATTTGGAAAAACGAATATGAAACATGTTTACGAAAGATTTTTCGGCGTAAATCACATGGTATTTCATTTGTGAAACATATCAGCTATAGGTTCTTTCAGTTGGACTTTAACATATTTACCAATTTGGCCTATATAAGAATTCCTGAATAAGCATGGAATTTTATAAACCCTTGGATTTGCCAATGGATCCAATTGGTCCTTGGGAGATTTGAAAAGTTGTTTTAACATCTTGTCAGGTTTAAAGAGAGTTTTAATGTTTTTTTTGGCTAAAATTTTGAAGATGTGATGAGTGATCCCTTTTATGGTTTTGCTTCCTAATATAAAAGGGACCATTGATCACATCTCCAAAATAAACCATAACATTGATCACATTTCCAAAATTTTAGCTAAGAAAAAAATTATTCAAATATCCCAAAGACCAATTGGATCCATTGGCACGCCCAAGGGTTTATAAAATTCCATGCTCATGTAGAGTTTGTTAAATGGTTTTGCCATTGATGTCAACGTCAGTTCTTGAACGCTCTTAATATTTCTCTGGATTGCATTAATTAAAGCTCCAATAGTCAAGAAGCCCTGGGAAGCCCTATATGCATAGCAACTAATGAGGAAGTTGGGTACGAAAATTAGTTTGTTTCGGCTCAATATCATCATCATTTGATTTTACTTGCCGTGTCGACTCTAGTTATGGTATGTGGCACATCACGAGGCTCCTCATGGTTTGAAAGTTATGCCCTTTAGAACATCAAAGCCCCCTTGTTGGAGTCAATGTCCCCATAAGCTAAATGAAGTGGCAATTATTATTAGTTGGCAAATCTGAAGTCAAAAGGACTTTTCACTAAAAATCAAATTAAATATTTTTGTAGCTAAACTATTTCGTTGAGGGAATTAAAAATTAAAATTAAAATCAAATTAAAGTCGGCCTCATTTTTATTTGGGGTTTTTGGTTCCAACAAAATTAAATGTTTAATTTCATTTTCCTCCGAATTGGAGGTTCATTAACCCTTCTCAACTTATATATAAGGGAACTCGGAACCTCCCAAATGGTATGAGCATAATTGCATATTATCTTAAATTCGTCTTTGTAATTTTGGCCTAGGTAGTCAAGTAGATTTGGAAATAGAATTGATCAATACCTTATGTAATCTTAACAAAGCAAGAAAGTGAAGTCAAGTACTCGAATAAGAAGTTTCCCTTCTAAGACTTCAAGTACGGTAAGCTAAAAATGAAGAGAAAAACCTAACAAGTGAATTAGAGAAAGATGGTGAAAGGTGTGTAGTTGAAGTTGATCAAAAGCAAAAAGAACTTGATGCATCTGTAGCAGAACCTGCTAGGCCACTAAAATATTAGTGTATTCCCCTTATTTCTATTGTTAGTGTAGCCCTCTTTTGTTATTGTTGTTCCCATGTATCCCCCATGTTGTCATTATTGTTCCCCATAAAAGCTCATTATTGTTATTGTTTTTCCCTTACATTATTATTGTTATGTAGGTTTTGATTATATTGTGACCCCTTAAACTCCTATATATACCAAGGAGGTCTTATCATTTGAATCATCCAAGAATTATTCATTTATGTAGTGTAAAAGAGGCTGACCCCCTTGAAGAGGCTAAGTTTTAAGTCATTAATCTGTATTTTCTTCTATTTTGTGAGTTGGTTGCATAAAATTTGGTATCAACGCTTTGGATTCTAGGGTTTCGCTTCTTCAAACGGGTCATTTTGGAATTTGCGCTATAATTTATTTTTATATGAGGCTTCAGAAGCTAAAATTGCAATCGCATGGAGCCAAAATATTGATGAACTTTGTGTATGAGTTTTAGTTCTTGGTTTGCGATATTTTCGGAGATATCATCTGAGGAAGTTAGGGTTTTGATAGGCTCCTGAATTCCATCTCAAATAGGTGACCTAGGGAGAATCATCATAACCTTTTGTCTGAGCATGACTGAAAGTGCACAAGCTATACTTTTTCTTGTATCATTTTTAGGGCCGAAGGTCGAAAAAATGACACATGGCACTCTGTACAAGTTCGCTCTACTAAACGAGTCTATAATCAAGTCATCGTGAGAGATTGGGCATAACACTTTCTTGAAGAATCCAATCTCAGTATAACTTGTGGGGTTGGAAAGAAGACTCATTGGGCTACTACAGGTCGAAATTTTAGACCTTGGAGATCCAAAATTACAAAGATACAACAGTTTCAATATCAAGATCCTAAAAAGCAAGAAAAAGGTGCGTAATTTTTTATTTTTTTTTTTGAAAAATCAGTTTGAAGTGATTCAAAGGCCATAGTGAAGACTAGATATCATTGCTTGATTCCATAATGCCTCGAAAAAAATAAAATAAAAAAATGGACACATCTAGTAAGCAATTAGAAATCTCTTGTATGACGCATGAAGAAGAGGAAGAAATGCAACATGATATATCAAAATTACATGACCAAGTGCAACAAATTTCTCTCTCGCAAAGAGTAACCAAAAATGAAATGGAAGCTAAGATGGATGGTTTGAATATTTGTTTAAAAGCAGGCATGGAAGTTTTGAAGGATGGATTAAAAGAAAACATGGAAGGTTTGAAGGAAGGTTTGACAAAGTTGCTACAAGAAATGCTTCTTAATGGCGAAAAGGTATTCCATGAAACTCATGATGAGGACAAAAGGAATATGAATTTTGATTTTAGAGACTCCAATGTTAGGTTTAAGAACCACCACATTCCAAAGATTGATGTGAGGAACTTTGATGGCAAGGATCTGGTAACATGGATATTACAAATGGAGCAATATTTTGATCTTCATGATGTGCAACACACACAAAAGTACGCATTACATCTTTATATTTAGAACCCAATTAATTTGTATGGTATCGATGGCGTTGTTCTTGTAAACCACTTGTCACTTGGTAATATTTTATAAAGGAAATGATAGCACATTACGAGGATACAAATAGAAACACCTTCTTTAGCCAATTGATAAATCTCAAACAAAAGGGTTCAATGGCGAAGCACACTGAGGAATTCCAAAAATTGAATACCAGGGTAACTGACATTGGGAGGAGCCTAGGGTTGATGTCTTCATAGGGACTTTGAAGGATAAATCCAACATGAGGTTCGCCTTTGGGAACCTAATTCATTGGAGAAGGCATTCAGGGTGGTAAGAAAAGTTGAAAGCAAAATTATGGCAACAAGGAAGTCTAGCACTCACAACTATAAAGATGGAAGTGTTGTTGCTCATAGCCTTCCACAACCTACAAGGTTGATGCCACAACAATTGGAAGAAAAAAGAGAAAAAGGGATTTGTTATAGTTGTGATTGCAAATACACTAAAGGTCATGAGTGTGTTGAGAAGAAATTATTATACATAGATTGTGAAGAGGAGGAAGAAAAGGAACAAGAAACATCAAAAGAGGAGGATATAAACTAGGAACCAACCCCAGATAAAGAGAAATGAATTTGACCATATCTTTTAATGCATTGGTAGAAATTACCACTCCTAAAACTCTAAATATAGAAGGATATATCAGGAAGAAAAAGGTAATAATGTTGATTGATTCGGGCAGTACCCATAATTTTATTCATTGTAAGATAGGCAAGGAATTGAATTGTTTCGTATATCCAACACCAAAGTGTCAAGTGATGGTTGCAAATGGAGGAACTATAAATTGCTTTTGGAAGTGCCATAATATCAAGATAACCATGGGGGAATATGTATTGAATAGTCTAATGCTTTCCATTCCGATGGGCCGTGTTGATGTTGTACTGGGAGTCCAATGGTTACAATCTTTGGGGACAACAACTTTTAATTTTCAAGAACTTTTCTTGATTTTTTTTTGGGAAAGAAAGGAAGTTGAATTAAGGGGCATCGCATGGAAAATAGGAAAGATAATCATCTCTAATGGCATGACAAAGCTTCTGAAGAAATAACAATGGGATGTAATTGTACAATTATGCTTGCTAGAAGTCCAAACATCAAAATCATTTATTTCTCCAAATCTCCAGCAAGTCTTGGAAAATCATTCCAAGGTATTTGAGACTCCTAAAGGTATCTCACCTATTTGTAATCATGATCATGTTATTCATTTGATTCCGAGAAATCTTCCTCCAAACATCATACCTTACAAATATCCCTATGCACAAAAGAGTGAAATTGAACATATGGTTGCAGAAATGCTAGATGTTGGTATAATTCAACCTAGTCATGGCGTCTGTGTCCAGATTATAGGGAGCTCAACAAGCTCACTATTAAAGATAAATTTCCCATTATTTTCATTAATGAATTGTTGGATGAATTACATCGAGCAATTTACTTCACCAAGCTGGATCTTCATCTAAGATATCACCAAATTATAATGAATACTGAAGACATTCAAAACTCATGAGGGTCATTATGAATTTTTGGTCATGCCTTTTCGTCTTACTAATGGACCTTCCACATTTCAAGGTTTGATGAATTCCATTTTCAAACCCTTCCTTAGAAAATTTGTGTTAGTGTTTTTTGATGATATACTAATCTACAACAAGTCCTGGAAGGATAATGTTCAACATGTTCACAGGGTGCTCAAACTATTGGAGGAGAAACAATTATATGCAAAAACATCCAAATGTTTCTTTGGAGTATAGGAGGTGGAATGTTTGGGTCATATTGTATCTCATGAAGGTGTTAAGGTAGACCCTAACAAAATAAAGCCATTAAGGAATGGAAAATTCCCACAATTGTTGGAAATAGAAGAGTGAGGGGGGGGTGTCGTGTCGGTGAATCAGCATTAGCAAATCAAACACTTTTCATTTCCATACTTAAATTCATATACACTACTTCAGTTAAGGATAGCCACGTATATATGCAACGGTGTTTAATGCAACTAGCGTATATCCAATAAACTTATGATTCAGTTAGTTGATCTTCAATGAGTGCATCAGAACATTATTAACCATATTAACAGTAAACAGGTGCAATAAAACAGAACAAATCATCACACATAAGGAGCACACATGAACACCATGATATAAGGTGGAAACCCAATGTGGGTGAAAACCACCTGCTGCAATTCGTCTCTATCTTCCTTTAATAAGAAACTTCTTTTTACAATAATTATGTACTGGTGCAATATTATACCAGTACGCAGGCTTCTACCTGCAGAAGGCTACAACCTTCTCTCGTTCTCCAGTTTCTCCTCGAAGGGAGCTACAACCCCCTTAGCTCTTGTACTAGCCGATCCATTTACTAGTGCGTAACTGTCGGCCTACTGAAGGCTCCAACCTTCACTAGTTTTCCAGCTGCTCCTGGAAGGGAGCTACAACCCCCCTGGCTCTTGTACTAGCCGATATGTTTACCAGTACGTAGGCGCCGACCTACAAAACTCTACGATCTTCTTTCTTCCTCCAGGGACCACGTTTCATAAATTTTCATACTGGATACTCCTGAAGCACAACACCATAATATAAAGGCCACGTTTCATCCAATTTTCATATTGGACCCATCAACAACATTGAAGCACAAAATTAATCATCACTGCAATAGACCCATCAACTACACCTGCATCATCAATCTCTAAATCACCCAATACTAAAACACTGAAACCCTGTCAACAACATAGTCACCGAAACACAGAACAGACAGTAGAACTCTGCAACAATAACCAGATCCAACTGCAACTTCAAATATCATATCTCATAATGTATACGCTACTATGATGAACCAAACCGGTGTACATACGCACTTTTACCAAAGCCAACCCGCGTACAGATCTGCAAATATTTACTCATAACTTTGCAGCTATTCCAGACATCAGTCATACCCAGATCATAACATTCATATAATAAAACATGCGTCAATAATTCAGATCTAGTCTATCCATGATCAAACCACATAATGATAATACGTTCCAAGCCTTATGATCCCGATCCATCATCCATCATCAACTGCATAGGTGCATCCTTGGTTCAGATCAAACTAAGCATCACAAACCCATAACCAACATACTAGATCTCACACGTCATCAGATTTTCAATACTTGCTCACTTGCACTACCTTGGCCTAATGATCTTCTCCTTATATAGTTTTAGGCCTTTCTCAATACCATGGTCCAAAACCATGTGGAACCAATACCTTGGACCCAATACCTGGGGTCAACACTTCGGACCAATACCATGGACCAATACCAAAATACCATGGACCAAATACCACGGACCAAAACTTAGTTTTCCAACATGTACGCGCCTTTCCTTCTGTGAACCTGCGTGTGTACGTATACGTGCCTTTTGTTCTTCTCACCCGCGTGTATACGCACTTTCATCAAGGTTAAACTGCATATATCTCTCTCTTGACTTGCTGTACTAAGATTTGTCCTCTGATTGAGTTTCCACCAAGGACAACACTTGTATCATACCTCTGAGTGAGTTGCCATCAAGGACAACACCTGTATCATAATGCCAATGACAACCATAAGGCATCTTCGAGGATTTCTCGGGTTTACTAGGTATTATCGCAAGTTTTTTAAGAATTATGGGAGAATAACAACACCTCTAATCAAATTACCAAAGAAAGATGCATTTTCTTGAACTCCAGAAGCAACTAAGGCCTTTGAACATCTTAAAGAGGCAATGTGCTAAGCACCGGCCTTAGCTACGCCAAACTTCACAAAAACCTTATTGTGGAATGTGATGCCTCGGGAAATGGAATTGGTGTTGCTTTAATGCAGGAAGGAAGACCCAATTCTTTTTAAAGTTGTCCAATCAATAAAAAGTATTTACAAAAACCTATTTATGAGAAGGAAATGTTGGCAATACTACATGCATTAAAGCAATGGAGACCTTACCTAATGGGAAGACACTTCAAGGTAAAAGAAAATCATGATAGTCTTAAATACTTTTTGGAACAAAGATTATCTTTAGAAGAACGTCAAAAATGGTTCCAAAAGATGTTGGGTTATGACTTTGAAGTCATCTACAAAAAATGGAATAAAAATGTGGTTGCAGATGCACTCTCAAGAAAGGATGAGGATGTGGAATCATTGATTTGTGCCATTTCTATTATCCAACCCGACTAGATAACCAAATCAAGGGATGAATGGAAGAATGATGGAGAGTTGTGGGCACTCATTTAAAAGTTGCAGCAAGATCCTAGTATATACGATACATTTAAATGGAAAAAATGATTCATTATGGTACAAATATTGCTTATATCTTTGTAAGAATTCCCAAATCAAGCAAAAGATTATTTTGGAATAGCACACCTCCCCCTTAGGAGGGCACCCAATATTTTTAAAAACTTACCACATGGTCAAGAAGGAATTTTTTTGGGATGGCCTTAAATCTAATATTCAAAAGTTTATGGCAGAATGTTTGGTTTTCCAACAAAATAAAGTTGAGACGATTAAGACTCCGAGTTTGTTACAACCTTTAGCCATTCCAAGTCAGCGTTGGGAGGAGGTCTCAATGGATTTTTTCACAACTTTACCCAAATCTAAAGGAAAGAGTGTCAACATGGTGGTAGTTGATAGACATACCAATTATGCACACTTTTGTGCATTATCTCATCCTGTAAAATCCAATACATTTGCTACTATATTTATGGAAACAATGCAAAAGATACATGGAAACCCAAAGATTATTGTAAGTGATAGAGATCCCATTTTCATTGGAAATTTTTGGATGGAATTATTTTATTATCTTGGTACTCAATTATTTCATAGCTCATCTTATCATCCTCAATCTGATGGGAAAACTGAGATAGTGAACAAATATTTGGAAGGATATCTTCGTTGCTTTGTATCTGATAAACAAACACAATGGGTCAAGTGGTTACCTCTAGCTGAATGGTGGTATAACACTTCCTTCCATATTGCAACAAAAATGACCCCATTTATGGCACTTTATGGATATCATCCACCATCCATCACATCCTCTTTAAGAGAAAAATCTAAGGTTCAAATAGTGGAAGATCACATCGAGCATCAACAACAAGTTCTCCAACTCTTAAAGGATAACCTTACTCTAGTGCAGAATCAAATGAAACAACAGGCATATCAACATCGCATTGAAAGAAGTTTTGATGTAGGCTACAACCATACAAACAAATGTCCCACAAGCAAGCTAAGAAGGATAATAAATTGTCACCAAATTACTATGGTCCTTCCAAGGTGTTGCAAAAGATTGGTAATATGGCATATAAATTCGAGTTGCATACATCTTCGTGAGTACACTCAGTTTTCCATGTTTCATGCTTAAAGAAGGATATTGATGATAAACTCCTAGTTCAAACAATGTTTCCATAACTTGACGAAGAAGGAAAAATCATATTTGAGCCTAAAGAAGTCACGAAAACAAGAACTCGATAGCTACATAATCGATTAATTTCAAAGTATCTCATTAGGTGGAAGAACTTTCCTGCTAAAGATTCCACGTGGGAGGATGAGAATTTTATACAAAATCATCTGAAAATACTCAAGCGTTGAGGACAACACTTTTTTGAAGGAGAGGGGCATGTTAGGTCCCTATAACATTAGTGTATTCCCCTTATTGTTATTGTTAGTGTAGCCCCCTATTGTTATTTGTGTGCCCATGTATCCCCCATGTTGTTATTGTTGTGCCCCATAGAAGCCCACTATTGTTATTGTTGTGCCCTTAAATTATTATTGTTATGTAGGATTTGATTATATTGTGACCCCTTGGACTCCTATATATACCAAGGAGTTCTTACCATTTGAATCATATAAGAAGTTCATTTGTGTATTGTAAAGGAGGTTGACCCCCTTAAAGAGGCTAATTTTAAGTCGTTGATCTATCTTTTCTTCTATTTTGTGAGTTGGTTGCATAATAGAAATTAATATGCTCAGAAAGGAAAATTAAAGACAAAAATAACAATTGTAAGATCTTAATAAAGTAACAAAAAAGGCCACTCTTCTAAAGTTGCAAGTAGAGGAGGCAAAAATAAAGAAGTAAAGTATTGAAAAATAGGTTTCAAAATATATTTCTCAAAAGCAAAAATAACTTGACGCAACCTTAACTAAAATATACAAGCTCAGGAAGTAGAAATTGCTGGATGACAAAAGGAAGAATAATGACATTTCTGAATTGAAGATGAAGGCAAAATAAGCAGGTGAAGCTCCATGCGATGAAGGCACAAGCTCCAAGTCCCTAGAGAGAAAGATTGATGAGAAGCTTAATAACAATATCCCTTAAAGGCCAAATTGAAATGAAGGGTAAAAGAAGGTTAAAAATGTTACAACTCCAAGAAACAATGTTGAAGGATTCAAGGACAAGGATCAACAAAAAGATGCAACTCCTCCAAGAAATAATTTCTACAAAAGATCATCAAGACAAGATATCTCATCTAGGTACCCTAGCATGCTTAATGGTTATTGTTTTTCATGTTCTAACTTAGGGTATATGGTTATGGATTGCATAATGTGTGAGAGGGATGATTATCAATGACATTATTGAAACCCTAGAAGCAAGTTTGCAGGATCACAAGACATATTTCAAAATGACTTTGCCAACAAAAAATATATGTCATTTGCTCCATCATTCAGACCCATCATTGAATGTTACAAATGCCATAACTATGGGAATATAGCTTGCGATCGCATGTACAATATGGAATCTTCCATGAAAGATAACCATAACACCAGGTATAAGAAGGTCTAGAGAAGAAACAAAAGCAAGAATATTGAGTGAATGTAAAAGTATTTGAAGTCATTCTTTTGGGTTTTCTAAAACTGAAAGGTCATGATGAATCAACAGTCGAAGATGTCAAGGTTCAGGATGATCTGGCCAAAGATTTGGTTCATACATTATTCTAAAAAATCTAGATTAATGACCCACTGTCTGTTAGGGGGAGCCTATGTAGCAGTGGTTGCACAATTGGAAATCTATCCTTTGACAAGTTGAAAAATGGAAGACGTGAAGAAGTCTTCATAGCAATGATCAGCATGATGGGCACATCAGTCATCTTTGTGGAGCATAATGTTTGAAAAGAAAATCCATGGACAAAATTTCAAAATAAGTAAGTTGCAATCAATTGTGGCAACTCGTGTGAAGCATAAGATGCTAAGGGGAGAAAGGTAGTCTATTGCAGCAAGCATTAAAGGAAGGCAAGCTTTTGGGAGGAAGTTAAAGGAAGATATTTCATTAGGGGGAGTAACCCTTTGCCATTGATGTCAAAGGGGGGGAAGAAATCAGGAGAAGAAGATCAAAAGCATAGAGTCAGGGGAGCAGTATTCGTAAGGGGAGTATGTGTGTTGCCATCAATGACGAAAGGGGAGATTATTGAATGGTGTTGTTATTGATGCCAAAATCGGTCCTTGAACACTCTTAATATTTGTTTGGATTGCATTAATTGAAGCTCTAATGGTCAAGAAGCCATGGGAAGCCCTAAACGTCCCACAACTAATGAGGAAGTTGGGTACGAAGATCAGTTTGTTTGGGTTGAAGATTATTGTTATTTGATTCTACTCATCATGTTGATTCTAATGGTACATGGCAAATCACAAAGCTCCTCGCAGCTTAAAAGACACTCCTAATCACCCCCTTCTTGTGGACAAAATTCCCAAAATAAGATAATGTGGTAGCTCTTCATTGGTAAGCAATTTGTTTAAATAAATAAATCAAGATGGAATTTTACTAGAGGATTAAGTTAAGGGTGGGCATATGGGTTTTGAGCTCCAAGTGAAATAAAAATAAAAATTATATCTTGTTATATGCCATCCTAAAAGGTTATTGGGTTTTGGCTCCAAATTTTGAATTGAATTTTTTAAAATTACTCCCTCCAACAGGTTGGCTTCATAGGTAGCCTCTTACCTCACTGTAAAAGGAGCTTAGCCTCCTTATTCGAGATGGTGAATTCATGTTATTCTCTACGATTATTCTTGGCCTAGGTAATCAGTAGGATTCCAAGAGGTTAATTTTTTAGAGGTTATTTCATATCAATTTTTGTTTGCTTGATATGGTGACTTGTTGGCGTTTTTTTATAATTTTCATCACATCAAGTTATATTAGCAGCTTAATTCAAAGGGTC
Organism: Pinus taeda; assembly: GCA_000404065.3. Classification (NCBI taxonomy): domain Eukaryota; kingdom Viridiplantae; phylum Streptophyta; class Pinopsida; order Pinales; family Pinaceae; genus Pinus; species Pinus taeda. The sequence goes on along the minus strand of APFE031514311.1, from coordinate 15,449 downwards.
TAAATTCTACTTGTGGAAGACCCATTTTCGATCTCCTTGACATTGTTTTTGGGGATCTTGTTCACTGACTAGAGTATTCCATTCAACCAAGGGTAGTTCACATTTCCTAAGGCCTGCTTAGCCCTTTTTTCTGAACGATATCAACACTATTTTGAGGCATATTTGTTAGGGTTCTATGGCAAGTTTCAGGCTTTTGGAGAATCCTCTTCTTGACATATCATGACAATAATTCTTGGCTTGTTATCTTGATAAGACAAGGTCTAAAGCAAGGGTTGTGAAACCGATATTTTGAGGTTGATTCAAGCCCTAACTAGAGATCCAAAGACAATCTTGAAGTGTAATATTTGGACCTCTATAATAAGACAGATCTATGCCAAATTGTGGAGACACTCATGCACACTTTGAGATGACCATACGAGCTAGGTTTTGTGGGTATTCACATCTTCTCTGAGGGCTTTATGGTTGTCGTTTGAGACAAAATCCAAGCACTATGAGAACATACTTTCGGCCTCATTGTGGAAGTATCTTTGTCCCTGTGTCTCTCTGAACACTAGGAGATCACTTGTTGATTTGTGGCATTTGTGAAGGAATGAAACCCACTTGATAATAAAAGGATCTCGAAACCCCTGATTTAAATCTTTGAGATTAAGTAAAAGTTTTGTTGGCTAGTTCATGTTTGCAAAGATTAATATGGTAGCCCAAATCAGTGGGAATTTATCGTCTTCCTGGATATTAGAAGTAGGAGTTTTTGACTCTAATTATGTTAGCTAAATATAAATCAACATGTTCAAGAGATATCTTGTAGACCACTGCTTGTTGTTAAGTCGTTGCTAGTTTATGAAAATTCATTAGAATCATTCTAAACTAGAATCATTAGCATACTAGTCCTTCATTAGGACGGTTTTATTTGATTAATCAAACTTGTGCCATCACTATATTATTTGATGATTTTTTAGAGTTTCAAAGTCTATTGAGGGTTTAGTATCGTTATATGTCATTTTGTCGCATTAGGAAAATGACCATCCGTTTGGATCTCTCGTTATCCACAAATGTGTCCCAAAGCATTCCCCTCCAAATTTTGAATCTAAATCATCCCAAAGAAAGTGGAATTCCTATATCCCATGGTACAAAACCTCAGAGAAGACCATTAACAACTACACAAAAGTATGCACTATCTTACAGTGTGACCTGCGAACATGACTTAAAGTATGTAAAAATAAAAAGTAAAGTCTAGAAGCATTGTTGGTAGCATCTATCCCAACCAACAAGATTCAAATGGGTGCCTATTCAATACTGATCCCTCCCATCATGGAGTAACTCCCCTTCCTTTGTGGAACCTCTATCCCAGTAATAGTGGTTCTCATCCCTTCAAGAATCGATCCAAAAGTTCCCATTCTTGGCATATAAAGCTACTACAGGTCTGAGGATTGGAAGAGGATTGTTGGAAGTAGGTTTATGCTATTGAGATTAGGTTGGAAGGCTTTTCTTGCAAGGGATAGGGTTGGAGATTGTAGAAGGGACTTGCAACATCAAGGCTACATGGTTGTAAGGCTTTTCTCCAGTTTTATGAATATAAAAGAAATTTTTCTTTCTCAATTACATCTTCATTGATTTAATTTGCAGGATTCCTTGATCATCTACATAGATTTTTATTGCATAATTGATTAGTTTATGATATATAATTGGTTAATTAGTCCATTTATCTCTTTTATTATATGATGTATGCTTTGATCTCTTGTTTGTCTTTATCTTTGCAGATATCTTTTAGGACATTATGGAGAAGCTGTCAGGAGTGATGAGAGGACGTTTAGAGCATTGAGGAGCAAATGGTCGAAAGCTTTGAGTAAATTCATCAATCATTTCGTTAAATCAGTAAGAGACATATGTCATTCTATTTGCTTTAAGTCAATCGGAGTCTAGAGAAAGGTAGCAGTTCTTGTTTGTTTGTTACTAGGGTTCTTTGAAGTTTAGGGAGATCACTCTTGTCCGCAAGAGGGATAAGTCCACATAAAAAATTGGCGACTCCACTGGGGACTCATTTCAATCTCTATTAATTTCCAATGTTTGACCTTTTCAACCTATTGCACAAGCCTTCTTTGAGTGTCTATAAATTTTAGGAATTTGGATTTTGGGCTGAATTTTTTTTTTTATTTTTTATTTATTTATTATTATTTATTATTATTATTATTATTATTATTTTTTTTTTTTTTTTTTTTTTTTTTTTGCTGAATTTCCCCATTGTGTGCTCTTTACTTTAGTCACAGTGCACACTTCTATGCATTTTCCTTTTAGCAACAGAGCATATTCACACTAGTTTACTCCAGAGCATGTGCCCAGAACTGTTCAAAAACTTAGTTATATCCTCTTTAAATCCAAACTCTTGGTTTTCTCCCATTGTAGTACACTTGTTTAAACCTCTTGTGAGTGATTATCAGTCTGGTTGAGTGTTATGAAGAGTTTTTCTTGTGATTATCTTCTTTTCGCAAATTAGGGTAAGGTCTTATTTGGTCAATGGTTGATTTATCAAAAGAGAGGTCTATTAGTCTTGTCTTCTTAACTGTCTATCTTTCTTCTCTCAATTATATCAGGTTTTGAGTCTAGATTTCTCTTTTGCGAAAGTTTGATTTATGTGTCAAAATCAATGATTTGCAAGATTAGGTATTGTTTGTGAAAAATACTTCTTGTATTAGTTTTGAAATGGAAAATGATTTTTCTTTCTGTTGTTGAAGTGTTCATGAACCATACTTTTGCTACAAGTAAATTTATAGCATTCCATTAAATAAAATTTTGAACCATTACAGATCGAGAAACTGAATCCTGACATGATGATCCGACTGCCTCCCAAAGTTGTGCTTCGGAAATCAACTTTCAACCTGCATGTTAGAGCTACACAAAATTATAACATTGTTGAAGACCTGGCTATGTCTCCTTCTGCAATTTCAGCTCTGGAGGTGTTGCAAACATGCACGACATAATGAAATATTTTATTGTCAGCCATAGGAGCTATTGATATGTAGGATTCTAACCTAATTATCTTTGATATTGAGAGTCATATCACGAGGCTCCCTCATCAATCGACTTTCCAGATTCCAGTTTTTGTTAAAACTAGATGAGTATTTCACACAGTTGTTGACGAAGGAGCTTCTATGTGCATTATGTCGATTGATTATTAGAAAGATTTAGGTTCTCCAACCACCAATTAGTCACCTACCACTATGAAATCATTTTATGGAAGAAGTTGTCATCCTTATGGGATCCTAAATGATTTGCCCATAGAACTAGAGCACAAAACAATCGTGATCGAAATTGAAGTTGTTGATGCTCAGCTCGATTACAACCTTTTGCTTGGTTGAAGTTGGACCTATGCTATGTCAACAATGGTCTCATCACTGTTTTGAATGATACAATTTCCTCACAAAGGGAAATTTGTCAAAGTATACCAGTTGTCTTACTACACTTCAAACCCTAACTCTATGGGTAGCACACCTTTTGTTAGAAAGACGAATACTCTTTATGAGGATATTGGTGTTGGTTTACTCAAAGACTCATCAATGATGGGAACCTTTGCAATGCCTCCATCGAATTTTCCTTCTAATTTTGTTGAGGTTAACATGATTACATCAAGCACTATGGAATCTTCTGATATGTGGATAATGCCTTTAAAGTCTGAATTGTCCTCCTATGGCAATGAGATGCCTTTGAGATCTTTTGAATTGGCTTATCAAGCAGCACAATCATTTTCTGACCCTTCATCTTTTGATATTGATCGAGTGGATACGATCAATGATGATTATTCTCCCTTATCTTGGTTAAAACCAGTTTCACTCTATGATCCTTTCGATTATACATTTCCAACTGATGGACGTATCATGAAGGTCATGAATTCGGATGAAATGATTTGGAACGATTACCATCATCGTTAATCTTTTCTACCTGACCTTGATAAAATTGAGAATGGTTTTTAAACCATGTTTTCACCTGAGACAGTTGATAGTCCAAAATTGCCCATTTCAGTTTTTCAAACTGAGTCCAAAAGGAATTTGGGGAATATATCTGCAACAACTACCATTGAAATATCAGTTAAAACGGGAATTGTTGAAAATATTCACATAGGTGCCTCATGCTCAATTGAAGAAATTCGAACATATAAGGCCCTATTTCAATAATTTCATGACATTTTTGCCTGGTCCTATGAGGAAATTCCAGGAATTGACCCAAGCATTGTAGTACCCAAAATTAAGACTTACCCATATGCCAAACCTATCAGACAACGATTACGTTTGGTGCATCCATGACAAGCGGTTGCGATTAAGGCTGAGGTCGAGAAACTTCTGAAAGCATATTTCATCTACCCAGTTCCCTTAATTGATTGGGTGTCTAATATCATACATGTTAACAAGAAACATGGAACCATTAGAGTATACATCGATTATAGGGATATCAATAAGGCTTCTTTGAAAGACAATTATCCTACTCCCTATATCGATCCAACCATTGACGAATGTGTCGAAAATGAAATGTTTTCATTTAATGACAAATTTTATGGCTACAATAAAATCAAGATAGTCCCAGTTGATAAAAAAAACCACATTCATCTTCCCATTGGGGACTTTTTCCTATCAAAAACTCCAATTCGGTTTGAAGAAGGATGGTGCAACTTTTTAATGGGTAATGTCTTATGCATTTCATGATATCAAACATATTATTCAACCTTGTTTGGATGACTTTCCAGCTCATTCACTGAGATGGGAAGACTATCCAATGCATTTGAGAGCAATCTTTATCAGATGTCGTCATTACAATATTCGCTTGAACCCACATAAGTGTGTTTTCTGTGTGAAATGTGGTCGATTGCTAGGATTTTTCATTTCAAAGGAAGGCATTCATGTCAATCCGTTGAAGTTTGAGGCTATTTTTAATCTGCCTCCTCCTTCCAATCTTTGCTAACTCTAAAGTTTGCAAGGGAAAGCAAACTTTCTATGTTGATTTATCCATAACTATGCCGAGTTGACTAAAGGTTTTACTCGACTTTTGAAAAAGAGCATCTCATTTATCTGGGATGAAGTGGATCAAAAAGCCTTTATGCACTTAAACATGCGTTGACCCATACATCATTGTTGCATCCTTTCGATTATCACTGAGACTACTTTTTATACTTAGTCGTGTTCGATGCCACCATTGGCATGGTTCTAGTTCAGGAAGATGAATCAAATGAAGAGAATGTGATATATTACTTAAGTTGTAATTTGACCAAAACTAAAGCGAAATATGCACATGTGGAGAAATTGGCCTTACCAACTGTTCAAGTTGTCCAACGTTTCTGTCACTACATTCTATTGCGCAAAACTATTGTGATTTCTGATTGCAACCCCATGGTTTACATTCTTACTAGAAAATTGTTGGGGGGCAAGTATAATGGATAGACATCCTACAATAATTAAATTTGGAATTCATTAAATCCAAATATAAGAAATCATTGGTATTTGCTGAACTATTGTGCGACTTTCCTATACTAAAACCCAAAACGTGGCAAAGGATTCTCTTCCAGATGAATATCTCTTTATAATCAGTACTTTAGATCCATGGTATGGAGATATCATCATTTATCTTCAGACCTAGACGTTTTGGCCATAACTGAGTTGAATTGATAGTCCCTATATTTGGTATCAATCCCAACAATACAACATTGTTGGCAGTACACTTTATTGTCTTGGTGCCGATTCTATTTTCCGACGATGTTTAACTCACGAGGAAGCTAAAAAGGCATCAAATGACTGCCATTCTAGAGCTTGTGGTGGTCATATGTCATGGTTTTGCACTGCTCAAAAGATCCTACGCGTAGGGTATTTCTGGCCTTCTATGTTCAAAGATTGTATAACTGCAGCCCAAAAATGCCATAATTATCAAATTTATGATCGAACAATGTGTGCAAATCCAACTCCTCTTCACCCAATCATTGTAGTTGTTCCTTTCGCTAAATGGGGTATTGATTTTCCTACATGTAACCCTCACTCGGTTGGGGAGCATGGGTACATTATCCTTGAAGTAGATTATTTTACAAAATGGGGCGAGGCAATGCATACATATAAGGATGATGGTGAAACACCATCCATTTTCGTGTTCAATCATATAATTGCTCGGTTCGGAGTTCCACAAGCTATCGTTATGGATCATGGTAGCCATTTTCGAAACTATATGATGACCGATCTTACCACAAAACGAGGCCTGTGTCATGACAATTCTACTCCATATTACCCGCAGGAAAATGGCCAAGTGGAAGCCGTTAACAAAGTTTTAACCACCATGATTAAACAAATTATCGGGACTCATAAATGAGATTGGCATCTAATTCTTTATCCAACCTTGTGGGCATATCGTACCACAATAAAAGCTTCAACTGGTTTTACTCCTTTCCAGCTTATCTACGGCATGGAAGCAGTTCTACTGATTGAATGCGAGATATCATCTTTGAAGTTGGCAATTGAATTATTACCAACCACTTCTGTTGAAGAGGAATGCTTCCTATACTTAGCACGTCTTGATGAGACTCGCCATGATGTTGCATTAGCTAGCAAGGCTTAAAATAAACGAGTTAAAGCACAATATGATCAAAATGTAAAACCTCGTTCGTATGCAGAAGGTGATTTAGTCTTGGTCTATGATCAAGAGCACGATAAGTTAGGAGCTGGTAAATTCGAGCCTATGTGGCATGACCCTTATATTGTAAAAAGTGCACTGGCAAAAGGGGCCTATGAGCTAGTTTATTATGAAGAAATCCCTTTGGGAAAGCCCAAGAATGGTCTTTAACTAAAGAGATATTATGCTTAGATTGTTCGGTGAAAAATTTGTATATTATTGTACCATAGTTTATGTGGGACAATTTTTAGCAGCTTATTACGATTTTTCACTACTTCTCCTACTCATATTGTGCTACACTTGATTTGCAGATGTCAACATTCCCTCAGACTTACATTGGCTTCACTGATGGCGCTAGTCGTAGTACTTAGAATTTGTCTTCTACACCCTGGGTCATTTATTCTCCCACAAATGAGTTAGTTTTTATTCATGGGACATGCCTCGGTCGAACAATGAACAATATTGTAGAATATAGACGGAATGATTTAGCTATTATCTGATGCCATTGCATTTGGCATTCATCGTTTGATCGTTAGGTTAGATTCACAATTCGTGGTTATACATTTGAATGGTGTTTATTCGATTAGAAGTGCTTCCATGTTAAGGATGTTTTTACGGGTTCATCTCTTGGAAAGGGAATTTGATTATATTGAGTATCAACATATTCTGAGAAATTTAAACACATTAATAGATGCATTAGCTAATTATTTGTTAAATTGGCACTTGTAAAAAAATCAATGCAATATTCATTCATATATTGTACGAGATAGACATAAATAGAAGTAGTGGCTTTCATCAAATAAAAGTATGTAAATAGTGTGGCTTTTACAAAAAATGTCATCCAAAGACATGAGGCCCCATGGCCTTTATTTTTTGAACATGTCGACACATCATCAAATATAAAAAATTTAGCCCTCAGACTAGTGACTACACATGATGATGATCATGGTAGCATACAATAGCACGTGCTACTCGTCATAGCAAATGACTAATAGGGTTAGGAACCCCTATACTATGCCTCTGGTAGCAGAGAGGAAAATCATCTATCGCAACATCGGGGATGTCAAAAGTCAACCTCTCAAGGTTGTGCTCTGTCTCTATATGTGTCTCTACCACCTCCGGGTTCTGTACTATGGGAGGTGTTGACTGCTCACCATGCCGATCATATCTACATAATCCAGTTGGTCCCACTAGGGCCACATCTGCCTGATCATTTCGGATAATTAGTTTTGGATGCCAATAATAACAAAAAAATGAAAATTTTTAAAAATAAACCAAAATGTGAAGTTTTACCTATAGTACCCCACTGCATCCCAGGAGGTAGTGACATGGTTGGATCTCCTCTGTGGTCCATCCCTACATACGGAAAATCTTCGATCATAATGATATGATTTTCCAACCACTCGAAGAATTCAGGAGTAAATATGATTGTTGGTCCTTCGCTACCTTCATGGCATGCCATAAGTGTAACCCATTTTAGCATGCGAGGGTCACGTGGCCCTCCTCTCTCTATAACCACGTGTGGATCCAGAAGAGGAATCCGCTTCAAAGAAAATGAAACAATGACGGCACCATACCCAATTTTTTGAGTTTTCATGTTCTGACCCTGGTTATTTGCCCCTTCAGATTGTGTTGTGGCCACAAACACCACCCATTTAAAACTTTCCTTAGCAACAATTTCGGATGGGTTCCCTAGAAGTTAATCTTGCATCTCTCCGAATGATCTGTTTCACCTGAGGGATTTAGCTCTTTAGAGAGTCAAATCTTCCATTCACAAATGGTTAAAGCCCCTTAGCAATTCTCCCGCCTATAACCCTGTTTAAGCCCTTCATTCATATGCTCATCGGGATTTATTTAACTCATAAAACCCTTCATCGCATCCTTATTCCCGTCATAGCTCCTTATAGTAGAAATGCTCAAAAAACATGCGTAAAACCCCTTTTCCACCTATTGCAATTAACACCAAGACTTAGTGTTCACCGTTACCTTCCAGACCCAATGGTAGTATTAACCGTATTATATATAATTCGGATCCGACAACTATATCGCTATATCATTGTCGGCGGGGTCCTGGAGGTTATACATATATGGTGCACCACCGTTATCAAAACCGATGGTTCTATTAAACACGATATATATCGTATATATATTATTATATATATATATAATATATATATATTTCTATATTTATATATATTATATATAATATATAATATATATATATATATCTGTCCATAGTCAATCGCTTATCGCTATCGGAAGGTTCAAAGGCTCATATATATGGCGCGCCATTGGCCCCCGGACCCAACGACATTATTAACATTAATTCATATATTTCAGGCCCGGGAGCTATATCGCTATATCGCTATTGGTTGGGTCTCGAGGTTTATATATATGGTGCATCATTATACCCCAGACCCGTCGATGAGTATAAACCAGAGCATATAACATTTGAAGTCTGGCCTTACAGTCGGTCATGGGTTTTGACCATGTTTTCCCTTGTATTTCGAAAAAGTGTCGGAATCTGGGTTTTACAAAGGGAAGCTTTATATGGCGGACTCGAAGGAATTATGAACTACAACATGTATACATGTCGGGCCCAACCAACCGAAAGGCCCAATCGGCATAGTATTAAGCCCAAACTCATGGCACGATGTGATGCGATGTAGCGGACCCAACAGGGTATGGGTTCCCGCCTGTAGTTTTTCAAGTCCGGATTTTGGATGTAGCCCTGTGTTTTGCGGGGACTTTTAGTGTAAATCTGATTTTCGCCTACAAGACCAAATCAATGAGTAGATTAATGACCAGGGGCCGATTCTTTCACGGTTGTTGCTCATAATGTTATAAATGCTTCATGAATGAAAAATTTGTGTTTTTGAGCATTTTTTTTATCATATCTATATATGTGTAACTGATGTTGGCCATTTCTGTAGGTGAGGACCGAGAGAAGGCAAGCTAGGCCTAAGGATGGATGCATAAGCTTCAAGTATGACTCTGAATAAAAGATGCATGCATAGATCCGAGGAGTTTACTCATGCTGATACGTTTATTTGAAGATTGGGTTTCATGGCGTGGCGGTCATATGTCCAGGTGTTGCCTATGTATTCCGAAAGTGAAACCACCCCAGATTACATCATGAAGAGATGACACATAGTCATCCCCATTGATCAATAACCATTCAGTTCTCCAGGAAATGAAGCGCTCTAATCACAGGAAATTCCCTCTACGTGTCAACAGTGACACCGATTGGCTTCCTCTATCTATCCTGATTTGTATAATGAAGGAAGAGAGAGGGAATGGGAAGGGGTAAAAAGGAAGACTGGGAGTCATCTCCAGAGGCATAAATATTCCCTCCGCAGAAGAAATAAGGGCTTTTTCATTTGGCAGAACAACTTTTGTTTATTGTGAGTAATGAAAATTGTTTGGGTCAGAGAAGGAGCCTTTTCTCAGATTGATTTTCCTCTTCTTTATATGCTAAGAATCAGGATGTTGTTATGAGCATAAATATGAATGTGATTTGTCTTTGTGCCCATTGATAACTTACAATTTATGATTAGCTTTGGTTGTTTGAATGTGATTCTTCATCATAGTTAATTCATGAGCAGTCCCTGATTTGAAACTATGTTAAACATCAGTTGCAAGCTTTAATTCCATAAAAGGAATGTGTATCCCTGTATGAGTGATTGGATTGCAATTTAGAATTGATGTAGCCTTGTTCTTATGTGAACCAGTAATTGATTCATTTAGACTTGGGATTCATATATGATGTTTAACCTATCTTTCGTCATGCTCCTGAAGGATAGATTAGGATAGCTAGAACTAGATTATAGTAGTTAGAAGTAGTGGAGATAGGATTTAATACATAGAGGTTAGCTGTTTTATTTTTGTTGATTTAATTGAAGTCTTCCTCCCGGAAGCAATCTATCAACACATTTAACAGTTTATGGGGTTCCATAAAACCTGTTGGAACTAGCCATTCCAAACGAAAGCAGGTCTAATTGGGGCTTGCGATCAGGTTAGTTCCCTTTGTTGGTATAGCAAAAATGTGCCTTGTAAACAAATTGGCACTAGAAGGAGGGCCTAAACTGTCGTCCACAACTTTTCAAGATTTTATCTATAAGCGCCATGCATGGATTCAAGAATATTAATACATGGATTGTGAAGGTTGAAAAGACCCCTCCTCTCATTCAGAAAAGCCTCATTTCGAAGAAGAGACACTGTGGGAGTATCTTGTCACTCAGGAACAACTAGTCAGAAGACATACTCGGGCTTACGCTCATTCCCTATCACAACTCGCTATCTTTCATTCATTACCTCCGATAGCAAAAAAAAAGCCAAGGGTCTATCACACAAACGAAGAAACGTCTGTAGCCCCTTCTCTTGAAGATATTGTGCTTGATTCTTTGCAGAGTATTGACTCTCCTTGGGAAGAAATTCCTAAGGATTCCCATTCTGAAGGCAATCCCTGGCCTGATTTGGAAAATCCCAACGAAGAAAACCTCCACCAGAACATCCCTATCCTCGATATGGCTAATATTCCTCAATCGGGTGGAAACCAACTCCCAGCTCCTTTGGGAGCACTTCCTCCCTAGCTTGCTCAGGATACTGTGGCGATACCTGGGCAATGACATCCCTTACCCAAGAATGCATAAAAGGTACTACCTAGATTTGACCCTAAGCGGGGAGACACCGCTGAAAACCATATCAATTCGTTCTTCCTGGCCATGCGCATGCCGGGAGTAGCTGATGAATATATAGTTTGTCACCTATTCCCTTTTACCCTGATTGGTGCAACTTCCACATGGTACTTTAGCTTGAGAACAGGATCAATCACTTCGTGGGCTGCGTTTCAACAGGCATTTTTAGACAAGTATGGCGATGACAAAAAACCTGTTGCCTTAGTCCTAGAACTATCCCGTTTGAAAATGGAAACCAAAGAAAAGGTTAAGGACTTCAGTATCTGGTTCAACACCTTGTTCAACAGAATCTCGGCCATCGCTAGACCTGTTAGCGCTTGAAATTTCACCTTAGGCTGAAAAAGGCAAACCTCAAGGCAACATCAAACCATTTAGCCTCGTAGCTAGCCCTACGGGGCAGGAGAAGGCTCTCTCCGGTCAATTTCAGTAAAATATTCAATGGATGAGATGACCAATAGGGTAACACTGATTTTAGGCTAGTAAACTGATCAAAAGGGTTGATTTTGAAATTTTTGGGTTTTTGGTGGCAAATTGAGGGGATGGCAATTTTGGGTGCGGGGATTTGACACAATTTCTGCAGGGGGTTCTTTGGGGCGAGATAGGAGACAGTATTGATGCCTTAAGCTGAGGTGAATGGAACTTGCCTCTATAAACTAGGAAACCAATCCACTCATTAAATGTTTGCTATTTCATGCATGAATCTTCTAGAAAAGGTAAATAAGTGTCATGTCAACATGAAAATACATTAATTACATCAAAGAGGGTGAAAAATCCCATCTCAAGTCAAAACTGGTCAAAGCTGGGCGAATTCCTGAGCTGTAGATGAATTTCCTGTGAAAACTGCCCAACAGGTCTCATACCTCTGCCTGACGGGTCGCTTGTCTTTGGGACCACTTTTGGGGCACTTCCAGGTGTCCAAATGAGGCAAAAGTGGGCTTGTTGGAAAGGTCTGGATGTCTACTTGCCAACCCAACTAGAATTTCTGAATTTGGTGGTCATTTTCCCCTCCAAAATTGCAATCTCCCAAGACTGCTTTTTGTGTGTCAAAAATGTGGGAGAAAGTCAATTTTTGCTTGTTTTTTGACTTTCTGGAGGCCCAAAACTTGGTGAAATTTCTTAGTAATGACTGAGCAAGTGTAACTTTCCATGAAAAATCTGGAAATGCTGAGTTTTTGTAAAATGGAGTTGCCGGGATGAAGGGTCTCACGGGGGGTGAGACCCGTTAATGGAGAAAACCTCTAAATTGCCTGAAAAAACCAAAATTTACCCAAAATACTCAAAATTTCTTGGGATTTGTGCTGTGGCTCAGCTATTTAGTGCCATGCTCCTTCAAGGAAGCCTCGGCCAAGATGTGGAGGGGATCGGGCCTTTTTTTTCCATTTTTGTGCTTTGACCAACCGCCTTTGGAGCCTTCATTTTTGCCTTGCACACGTGCATTCTCGCCCAATAATGGTTCTTCATGTTTCTCAACAATTTATTATCTTGGTTGGCCTTAGCCAATAGCCTCTCCAAGTGAGCATTGACCCGGATAAGCATAGCCTCTCAAGAGATAAAATCCTCCCATGGGATACCCTGTTGTCTTGACTGTTTGAATGCTGTTTCAACTGTTTGAGATGCTGTTTTAAGGGGACAAATAGCACAAGGGAAATGTTAGGGAAGGGAGACTTTGAAGGAAAATTGGGAAAAAAATATGAAATAGGGAGTTAAGGGAAGGAATCATGATATATACCCCATCACATATATATGATTTGCAAAGGCTTTATGAGAGGTAGGGTTTAGATTTAGTTTCTTGATTTTTAGGGATAGGGGTAGGGTTTAGGGCTTTTGATATTTTTTGGTAGGGAGAATGAATAAAA